>JAVQJX010187484.1:0-14894 GCA_036025115.1 Ambassis agassizii
AGTGTTCCCTCGGATATTTTTATTTGCTGGATTAGCAACATGTAATTGGATTAGAAATTTAGAGGCTTTCTCATGTCTGATTGTATCCCTAATACTGCCATGAAATTAGAGGGCAGAAATCTGCCAAAGTAACATCTGAAACCACAGTATTTTTGACTGATGTTGATGTTACAGATGAAAATGAACCTCTTCACCTGTTTTTCTAAGTTGAGATAATCACCAAAGAAAGGCAGGAAGGAAGGATGAAAGGATGGAAGGAATATAACTGGAGTTTCTTTGGAAAAACAGATTGACCTCATTTTCATATTGTATTCCTTTTTCAGCAAACATAAGCAACACGGCTGAAACTGATGAGGATTGCCAATAGAACAGGTACAATTTTCACCATAGTTACAAGGACAAATAAAGCAGCTAAATGACTTTTGTCGTACTTTTGTGGCTAAATTACCTCTTCAAATTGGGGACATGTTAAGCCTTGGGATGCTCAGGAAATTCATTTATTTAAGAAAATGACATTCAGGGAAAAATTAGCTATAATCCTGTTATCAAAATCCTCTTTATACAAGACTGAACAAGAGAATCTTTCACAGACGCTAATAGGTGGTAAAATCTTTGTGATTTTCCATTTAGGCATCACTTTCTTAGAGCCCACACTCCTCTTGGTATGAAAAGATATCACAGAGTGATACAGAAGCTGTAGGGAGGCATTAAAGTGGTACACGTGTTACAGGATATGCAGTAAAGAATTATTTCAAGACAGTCAGGACTGTGGTCTTTTTTTATCTAAAAAAAGACACGACACTGTGAGAGAGCAGAGTGTTGAGTCTATTGTGTGGCTTCCTCTCGCCCCGTGTCTTTCTTAACCAGGCCGGACATTTCCCATCTGCAGGTCTGGCCTTGTAACACAGTCATGTTTCTGACGCTTCATTTTCTGTCATCTGCTTCGGCCTGGGTCTTATTTCAAGGTGATCTCTTTCCTTCAGTTTCTGAGAAGGGAGAGGGAGAGAGAAAAGTGAGCGGCAGAAGAGAGAGAGAGAATCCTCCAAGGTCACTTTCGGTGTCTCTCTGTTGGAGTTGGTGAGTTCCTGACAAGGCAGAGACAGGTTCAATTTCTCACTGACTGTCAGGAGCTCCCTGTTTTTTAAACGGGTGTGAGGAAGATGTTCCCTGACTTCTCAGTATTATCTGAGGGGCATTCTTTTCTCTGGCCTGTCAGTAATGGGCCTTCAGTGATTCCTGCCAGATATCTGCTGTGGATGGACTGTTAGGCAGGCAGATAGAGCAAAGCTTTCCCAGATACTGTAGATCTAGAACCGGCTGTTTTTCCACAGTGATTGGTAAATCCCACTGACTGACAGTTTGACAGACGCTGCACCTGTGCTTCTTAGGAAGAAACAAAACAACAAAAATTTGATTTGACTGACCCGAGGGACTGGAAGTGATGCACAATGAACTTGCTATGACCACCTCTTCAATCAAAAGTGCAGTAAAAGTCATTTTGTACTTGCAGGTGTGATGAAGACATGCATCTGAACGCTTTGATGTGACAGATCATGGACATTTTAATCTGGCCTTCCTGACTCTCAGCTTGTTGCTGCTTTTGTAGAACAATTCAGTGAGGGGAAGGATGCTACGTCCAAACTGTGTTTTGGACTTGTGTTCGTTTTGGAGTCTTTGACGCTAAAAAGAAACGAAAAACTTCAAAGACACCAAACTGTGTGCATGCCTGTTTGAATGTAAGACTGACCTAAACAATATTGGCCTCCTGTTGACAGACTAATGATGAGTTAATTGCCTGGTGAGCACATGAACTTATAGTCCTCACATTCTCTCCAAGATAAAACTCCCAAAAGTCCTTTTTTTTCTCCTTAAAGGCATTCAGTTAACTCTACAACTCCTCACTATGACCGATTAATGTTTAGGGAATTTGGGGAGGAGAAGCAGAGGGGAGGAGAGTAAGGGCTGATAAGAGAGTTGAAAGCAGTGGTGGGGAATGGAGCGGGAGCAACAGGCGGGACTCCTGCTGTCTCTTCTTTGGGGAGATCGCCACTAGTGCTGTCCCTGCTGCAGTGTAAGGAGAGGCTCAGCCAGGGGTCTTTGAAGTGCTGCTCTGTTATTACATGGATGAACTCCTTTGTGCTGCTATTATACATTCAATGCACCATATCTCAGGACAGCTCCCATCCCTCAAACAACAGCAAATTGGTGGTGCGGGTGGAGAAAGTTGTGAGAATTTCATTGTAATACAACTCAGTGCTTTTGTGTTTCTAAATGTTTGGCTTACACCACCCAAGAGACTCAGATCCAGTTTCTAATCAAAACTCTTGTTATCCAAATGCTCTGGATTGTGTTGCATTCCTGCTGTGGACGTAATTGGTTTATCATTTCAAATTGAACTTGATCTCCGTTTTGGAGTATGTAAATTACCAGCTGCTGCACAAGAAAACAGAATGCAACATGAAGATATCATGCAATGTTGGTGTTAACCCCTCTCCAGCTCTGTCACTGCAGCTGCCGTCTGGGTGCTGTGTGAGTAAGTGTCAACTCATATGTCTACAACATCCAGCTAGAGCAGTCCCCATGTAAGAGCAAACAAAATGAAAACAGTGGTTTAGATTAATAAATACTGAAGAGAAGACATCTGGTGCAGTCAAACAAAGTTAATTAACTCCATGTAAACGATGTGCTACAGGCTGCAGCTAACAATTATTTTCAGCATTCATTAATGTGGCAATTGTTTTTCTGAATAATCGATCATGTATACAGTTTCTCACAAACTCTTTTAGTGTGCTCGCTGAATAGCCAGCAAATTCAGAAAAGACTGAAATTAGCAGGCTATTCAGAGGTTCATGTGTTCATTGGACTCCTAGAAGGGTTGAAACATTGATACTAAATGTTCTCCTGTATGTGCCATCTATGAAAAAGGCCCTCTGGAAAGCCTTTGGCAGAGTGTGGGTCTATAATGTGGACTCCTTTGGCAGTGTTTTTCTGCCGCTCTTAAAGTCACCAAGCAACATGAGATATTTGATGTGTAGGTGTTGATGATCAACTTGCCCTTTGTGTCTGAGCTGCACGAAGCCTATTTTTATACCGTAAAAACATCATTATTTATATAGAAGACGAAGAAGACAATGGGAGAAGTGAAAGAGGTGAATCTTCATTTATTTTATGTGCCTTTTTGTCACAAGCTGACTGCGACTCACAGCTGCTCACTCGTCTCTGTGCGTCCTTGGCTCCTGACAGTTGCATCTCTTAACAGTTCGTTGTGGATGTTTTCTCCACCTGTGATAAAATAAATAGCAGGACCGAGACAACTATTTTACCTATTTTACATCACATGATAATCAGTTTGGCTAGTGATGAATGGGCTGCTGAACACAAGGCAGCTCGGAGGGGTTTTGTATCCTTTGTCAAATGCAAATTGTCCATTTGTTGACTCCCGGTCATCCAAACCAATTTCAACAGAGATGCATCACTTTATACAAAAAGATGTTGGAAAACCTTCATATTCTGGTAATTCATACCTTAGGCAGTGGGCAGAGGTTAAGTGTCTATAGAGACAGTTTGTGGCTGTCTGTATTCTACACTACATTCATTTGAATTTACCTCCATGACAAAGTCTGGATTAATTGCAGAGCTGTTGCATTGGATTGCACAAGATTGTACAGGTGTACCAATAAACCAGTCAGAGGAAAATGACAGTGTTTGCTGTAAATCTGAGGAGCCAAATAACAACCATAACAGAGGAGTTCTGACATTTCTGAGATTTTTTTTAACAGTCAGATATCTATGATGAATAACAGGTTTGTATGGATCTACTCTACATTCAGAACACCAGATGCCTTTATGTTTAATAATTCACCAGATAGTTTCCTCTCTCTCTCTCTCTCTATCTCTCCATCTATCTCACCCTCTTTCTCTCTGCCACTTGCAAGGTCAGTGGGTGCAGAAGGTTGGGCTTTAAGTTGTGTTTTGTCGTCGTCACTCCTCAGAGCGGCGGGCTGCGACAGAGAGACCACTTATATACAGAGAGACCTGTGCCAGAGAGAAAGACATGGAGAGCTGAATGCGTTTTGCGCGCTAAGTTTCTAAGTCTTGGTGATAACTGAGCGATAAGGGACGTCTGCTTATGTGAAATCTCTCTCTCTCTCTCTCTCTCTCTCTCTCTATGAGAACACTGTATAAGGGAACGCGCTTTACTCGGAGGCTATTTATTTCCCAGCTGACGTGGGAGCGACAGAGCGCAGGCTGAGCTGAGCTGTTGGTTGTGCGTGCCGGGTAGAAAAGGAGAGAAACAGCGCGTCGTCCGCGTTATATTTTCCTACCAGGACTCCGCTGCTGGCTCCTCCGTGGACACACTCAGAGCGATGACTGTACTGAATGATCCACCGGCTCTATGTAATTTCTCTGGCGAAGACA
Source organism: Ambassis agassizii (assembly GCA_036025115.1). Taxonomy (NCBI): domain Eukaryota; kingdom Metazoa; phylum Chordata; class Actinopteri; family Ambassidae; genus Ambassis; species Ambassis agassizii. The sequence continues at coordinate 4,420 of JAVQJX010187484.1, forward strand.
GCCTCTCCACCACCACCACCACCGCTGCCACCACCCGCCCTTAGAATAAAGCTACAGTGAAACAACTCAGCACCATCACCGTTGTCTAACAGCTGGGATTTTACACTTTACAATGTCTTGAGACGTGGAGGGGAAGCTACAAAGATGATGACAGTGAGTATGTTTCGCTTAAATGGCAGTGATAGAGCCACTTTTAGCATCCGGCTCAGGCTTTTATTCGTGAAGGCTGTGACTTTAATTTTGAAGGATAATGGGTGTGTTTTCGTGGCGGGGTCAGGATGGTCACGGATAGTGGGTGACATCCGCGGTTTGATGTGATATTGTAGTGTGATATTGGGCGTTTCTGTCAGCGCTGTTGCCAGGAGAATATCACATTCCTCCCGGGACTTTTTTTTTTATAGGAACATTACATCATATGAGTAGCCTTTGAATGACTGTGCAAATTGAAGAAACACTTGCGTATTAAAGCTTCTAATAATCAGAGTGCCGTGTTTCTTTTAAACCTTTAAACATGCTGCCAGATGTCATCATGTAACTGTTATAAGAAGTGCCACTTTGGAGTGCACGCAAAAGACTGGGCGTGTGCGTATCGTGGTGATGCCCCTTTACACCAACACAGAACGATGGACTGAGTTGGGAGTCTTTGACATAAATTGAAAGCCCCCACCCATCTCCACCACCACCACCACTACCAACTAACAGCCGCCCGGCTGCGGGGTGGAGGTCGGTGCAGCTGTCAATTTGCATGTATTTTGTTGGCCAAATCCAGCCTGTATGGTCTGCCTGCCTGCGCTTCGGTTAATCCCACAGCGGATCAGCTTTACCGCTCCAGCCTGCTCTCTCTCTCTCTCTCTCTCTCTCTCTCTCTCTCTCTCTCTCTCTCATAAACACACTTTAAATGACTACACTAGTTTAATCGGGCTCGTGTGACCTTCATTTATTGACGCACTTATTTGTGGAGACGGAGCGCTTGTTTGCTGGATGCACAAACCGGGATAGCACTTCTCCAGAAAACAGATCGGTGACCGAGATTTGAAACGCGATCACCTCAGCTTGCCTACACTGTTTCTACTCAGGGGAAACCCACCCGGTTCTTTGAATCCGTTTTTTTTAAAGCAGTGGAAGGATGACAAAGCCAACATGACAGGCTTGTTCTCACTCCACAGAGACTGGTGACCGTGTAGGCTGCTGCTGCTGCTCCAGCGCGTTTCATGAGCACGTCGGTAAGGTTTTTTATCATCTGTCTGTGCTGATAAACTCTACACTAAATGATACGAAACGTAAATAGTTCCATAGTCGTGATGAGGATCATTTTGGCTTTATTATAATGTTGTAAGAGGCCTCAAGCAGGCTTTTGTTGTTGTGTGTCCTTAAATCCTCCCCCTTCAGGAGTTTTTCCATGTCAAGCCCCCACAGCTTGGTGAAAATGATCCCAAGGTATTGGAGAATATACAGTATGTGCTTTGTAAAATAAGGTTATTTTGAAAATACCCCCCAAAGGTCCCAACTTGCCATTTTGCCAAAACAAAAATGTGGCTTTTGTGTTCCTGTTTTTTATGGTGGTAACATGTCCATCCCTGCAGCAGCTATTCTCTTTGACCTGCACAGATCCTCAGCACAGCATGGCTTTATGTTTCTACTCCACATCAGCACTTTTTGTATCTCTAAGATGCTGAGTCACATTGCTTTCCCCCCCAATATATTTTCTGCATTGTCCTTTGACGTCAACATCCAGAGTCTGCACAGGTGGGCACTATAGTAGCCATGACTCAAGAAAGCATGTTCTCTTCTGATTCTGCAGAGGCACAGCTCCATGTGTGTGGTCTAAAACTAGCATCAGCAATCTCCTTAATTAATTTATTTTTCAGAGCAGCTCATAATGCGCACACTTAGGAATTTGTCGTTAATTTTTCTTTGCCCTGAGAGAAATTTCAGTCCTCCTTTCTTTTCATTAAGTCTGTAAAAGTGGTGATGCGCTATGGAAATGCACTCCTGTGGAGGAAATACTAATAACTCTGTAAGAGAAGGCGCGGGTCAGGTGGAGATTTGTAGATGGTTGTAAACAACGGGGACGTTTTCATTAGCTGTGTGAACTAATCAGTCAGGTGGTGATTTGGGATCAGCGGCTCCAGACGCAGTCAAGGTTAGAGAACAAGCTCTGGACTCATCTGTTCATGCTGTCGCACTTTGCTGTCTTGTCAGCACCGACATACCACTGTCACTCACTCCCAGCCCTCATAACACCCTGTTTTGTCCCTGTGGTGTTGTGCAGATGTAGTAGTAGGTGGTGGGATATTATTCTGACACATCCAGCCACACGGACTCCGCCTTCGCTGTGTGTGTCAAGTGTTGCACAAGCCTTTGTGCACACACATACATTTAACAATCCGGAGGAATGCAAAAAGAATGAGATTAGCATAGTCTAGCAGGGAAGGTGAACAGCATTGCTACTGTAACAGAGGAGACTACGAAACAAGTCCATGAGAGAGACAGTGAGTGCAACATTTTTTGCAGAAAGGAAGTTCCGGCACAATGGGAAGTGCTTTGTGGTTGCTTGCTTCAAACCACAACACCGGTGTGACTAATCTAAGCGTACACACTTCCCTAAATTCTCTCTTTATTTTCCTCTTTTCCTTCTTCCTTCCTCTCTCTCTCGGGACTCTGTCCAGCCTGCAGTGTGCCTCTTCTTGGTCTGTATGCACCATTTGATGCCCTGTCTTCAATCTAATTCTTTTTCTCTGTTCTTTGTTTTGTTGCAGGATTATCGGGAGGATGGCATGGACCTGGGCAGTGATGCATCCAGCCGCTCCAGCTCGGAGTCCAACTCCAACAAGGTTACACCTTGCTCCCCTTCTCTTGACCTGGCAACTTTGGAGGACTACAAATCCTCCCCCTCTCTGGACTTGGTCACTTTAGAGGACTATGAGGAGGACGAGGACTATCAAGAGTATAAGAAGAAGGTGATCGAAGAGTGGGAGAGTGAATACGGAGAGGACTGTACCTCTCCACAGGCGTCTGTTCAGGGGGAAGGCAGGGGTGACGTTGCGAGTGTGGACAGCAATGGAGAAGGCTACAGGAAGACTGTGAACAGTCGCAGCCTGGCTGAAGAATTCCAGGATGTGAAGACCGTCCCGCCCCTACCAGCCCCTGGTGGACGCACTGCCACTTCGGTTGCAGCAGTCCCTGAGGAACTCAAACAGAACGGCAACCTGATTTTGCCCAGGAGCAACCCCCCCCAGTCCCCTGGAACACCACAGGAGGGCACAGGGACTCCCAAACCCAGCCACCGCAACTCAAGTCAAGGCAGGGGGAGCCGCAGCAGTGGTGGCGGAGGTGGCGGAGGTGGCGGAGGTGGTGGAGGCGGAGAAGGAGGAGGAGGAGGAGGAAGTGGTGGGCTGATGCGAGGATACAGAGAGGATGAGGGTGTAGAGGAAGAGCCTCTTCCCACCATGGACTGGGAAGCTCTGGAGAGACACCTGGCTGGACTGCAGTGCAAAGAGCAGGAGAACCATAACCTCAACCACAACCAGAACCACAACATGGGCAAGACCAACTACACCTCAGTAAGTGTGCATGTTGTTTCTGTGAATTCACACACATTATTCTGTGGATAGACTGCCTATAATCTAGCAGTCATCCATGTCAGATGGACCCTGGAAACATGAGGTTAGTTTAGCCAAAGTAAGGAAGAGGGATTAGTCGGCTAATGTGGTGCTAAGCTGTGTAGCCCAACTATTAAACTGACCATCACGGAAGTCAACACAGCTGGAGGGAAGTGGAGGAGGGTAGGAAACAGGGATTCACTACATCCTATTGCAGAGTCAGGAAGTACACTGATTCAGAGAAGCTCCTTAAGGCCAACTGCTGAAGCCTAACAATTCTTTGAAATGCAGAAATGTCACTTCATTGTTTGTGAGAGTCAGCTCAGCATGTAATCATTATTATTATTTGATGACTGTTGACAGTCTTACAAGATTTGCTGCAGACCTTAGAGAATTACTGAGTAACCTAATTTCTAAAAACCTCCATGATCTTTGTTGTGGCCATGTGGTACTTTCACCAGAAGAGGTCAGTGTTGCATTGACATTCTGCATGGAGCTGCTGAAGGCCTTACATGCCTCTCTTTCAGCTCCAACTGTTATGATTCACTTGCAGATTTATTACATCACGCAGTCTGAGTTTTATGGTTTATTAGCCTGTGAGTCCAAAGGGGTGTAGCTTGAAAACATTTAGGGAGGAGTAGAATGAAAATGTTTACTGCTGCCAGAGTTTCTACCGACACTAAGCTCTGTCATAGAATGTGTGTCGAGAAAAGGCCGGATTGGTGTTCTCCATTGATATGCGAAGACCTTTTCCTCAGTGCACACACACAATGGCTGCGGCCAGTGCTATTGTCAGTGTGTTGTGTGTGTGTGTGTGTTGTTTGTCTGTCCTGGAGGCCCCTCTGTCTCCCTGAGGCATGTCAGGAATGCAGCAGGAGAAGTGGGGGATGAGAGAAGAAAGAAAGAGGGAGAAAGGGACAGGAAGAAGACCAGGCAGTTCAGGGCCACATGGCTCATGTGTTTGTGTCAGTGTTCATTACCTACCGTTCAGCTGAAACAAGGAGATCACCTCCTGGTGTGCTTTAAGTCTGGTGATAACCTGCTATCTCCTCTCACAGGAAATGCGCTGTGATAATAATTGACAGGAGTGGAAAGAAGAGAAATTGTTGCCATGGCCATTTACAAACACAAGAATTCACACATGTGCTTCTTGCCTTAGTCTCTGCTGGTGTCTTACCTCCAGCCACACCACGGTAGACTGAGTCTGGTATGGCAGACAGAGATAGGGCAGTCTTGATGATGATACTTTCACAGCATCCAACCGTATCTCTGACGAAAAAGTCTCAGAAGAAACAGGCGGCCGGCCGATTTTGATGGTTTAGATAAGAAATTGGAATTACTTTTGTAATCCCACCTGAGCAGGCAGCAGGAGAGATATGCCAATAAAACCACATGATTATATCCAAGATAATCCCAGAAATCGGACCTTTTGCCTCATGTCCTATAAACTAACAAGAGCAATACCAGTTTTGACTCTTGCTAACCTGCTAACATGACAACAAAAGCAGTCAAGTGGCAATGTAAGAGACATTCCCACAAGACATTTCCAGTTCCTTTCTATGTCAAGGGTTATCCAGATGTCTTTATTCTCAAATTTGCTGGACCTGGCAGGAATTCTGGAGAAAATAGTGGGGGCTGGTCATGCTTTTAAAATGTTGTTAAATATTTAGACATCCACTTAGGCGGGACCCACCAGCACGACAGTCTGTGTGTATGTGTTTGTGCATAAAGGGGTGGGCCTGTCTGTGATGTTGCTGGGTTCCAATGGGACAGATATATTCATGCTTCAGTGGAGCTTCAAAAGCATCTGTGCTTTTAGAAAGACGAGACACAGTGGAAGCCCAAAGCTAATCATCTGCAGCGGTCACAGAGTGCCTGGAGACTTGTTTAGCCAGTCTGCAAAAGCAACGGTAAAGACTTGAGATGTAAAAAGTTCAGTCTCCATGTCAGCAGTACACTTTGCTCTGTGTGCTGGATTATAGCGTTATAAATTTGGAAGTCCGTGGAAGCTTTTATTGCCTGTTTTTGCTTACAGTGATTTTTTTTGTGCCATGAAAAGCTTCAGTATCATTCCAGGCTCATTTTTGTGTCATATTGTTGCAGGTGTGTTTTGTTAGGGTGTGGTTTCTGGCCGTCTGCCTGCAGACAGAGGGTGTGAGGCCAGAGGAACTCATAAATGAGGAGGGTCATGGTGACCGGTTCATAATTTGTTTCTAATGAAGTCAGGAGGCACGTGGCAGAGAGGGGCCCACTGGGACCTCAAGTCCACCAAGAGTAACACTATCGCTAACCTCATATTTAGCCACACACCAATGAAAGGCGGACGATAATATTATTCTTCCTATCCGGTGTTGAGGTTAAAAAGGCAGCGATAAGGTCAGGCTGCACAGTATGGCTATCTTTGCTCAGAATTGCACCTGTGTGTTTTATCCGAGGTGCATACTGGAGAAGTGTTAAATCTGTGCCTACAGGCTACTTCTTTTTCAACCTTTCAGACTGCACACACCCAGACTTAATCACACATTATAAAAACACCCTATGGGCAGATTGTTCATAAAGATGGGGCTTTGCTGAGACCTGCACCACCACTCCTACTTATAAAAGTGCTCCCTTTATCTCACATCACTGACACACTTCTGAGCAAACTTTGACTAATGCCTGTGTTGAAGCTGAGAAAATAACTTCCCATCATGTAACCAATAGCATGTTTTCAAAAACAAGTTGTTTCTTAAAGTCAGGGATGCTTCCTTGGTATGACATTCTTGCATATCGGTTCCTCCAGAGGCCAGACAAGGCAACACGTAATGTAATGGTCAAACAGGGTTGTCATTAAACGCTGTTGTTGCACAAAGGATTGTGGGTTACTTTGAGAACACAGAGGTTACAGATAAAGCAAAACACACAGCTCTGGGTATCCAGGTTTTCACACGGGTGGGATTTGATGACGATTCATCCTAAAAATGCTCCAATTAAAGGTGCTTTGTTGATGAAAACTATAATTTGGAAAAGGTGTGACTGAAAACAGCCTCTCCTTCAGGTTATCAAAGTTCTGCATCTAAAAAATGTAAAGGACAGCTTCTATAGTTGTATTCTATAATAGAAATAGAAATAGCATAATGCCAGATGTGAATGATGACCAACTGCTTATTAGGAAAGTGTTGCTCATGCACTCCACATAAAAGTCTGCTAGCCAAACCAAGTAGTACAAGCATGCAGTGCTCTGCCCCAGAAAAGCACTCAAGAGCTGTGGAAAATAAAAGGATGAGAAAGAAGTGGAGAGGTCTCTTTTTTTCCCCTCTCTCCACTTTGTTCCCCGTGTTTATGTTCAAGTTCAGCATTTTGAACTGTGTGCACCACCCTCCACTAACAACCTAACTACTACCTTCACCAAGTCAGACTGTGCCACGTCAAGGGAGAAAGAGGGTGCGGGCAGAAAAGGGAATAAATTGTAGGGTTTGAGATGAGTTGAGCATGTTTCCAGTGGATATAAATAGGTACAAAACAATCAGTGTAAGGAGGTCATACTAGAGTCAGCCTGTGAATGAGGGGAAAATAAAGCAGCAGAGAAGATAGCATGTGTGAGAGGATGGGAGGAGGTGCGTAGAGACGTAATAATAGTTTGAAAAGAAGATGGTGGTGAGCCAAAACACAGAGGGAATTTAGAAAAATAAAGATTCAACGTATAGATTAGTAGGAAGTAGGAGGGAGCTAAAAGATTGTGGGCAGGGCTTTCTCCAGGTGTGGAGGGCTCCTGCTGAGGCTCTGGTGTCTGGTTCTGCCCCCAAGGCTTAACCACTGCTGCTGCTTGTATGTCCGCTGAAACACGCCCGGCCCTTTGCGCACCAAAGCTCACACACGCGACTCTCCTCACACAAATTTACTGCACTCTGCCTGAGTCTCTCCTGTTAGTCTACACACACACACATGCTCACTTTACTAAATCAAAGGACATCTCTTTCAAGCTACCCGTGTTGGTAGACTTTTTTTTCTGTCTTTTTTTGTCTCTGGAATTTTTTTTATCTCACCTTAACATTGGATTCCTCACAGCAAGTCGGGCATTTAACTCAGGTAAAGCGCAACAATTTGTCAAAGTGTGCCAGCGGCTGTGTTGTGATGCAAAGACTGAATGTCTGAAACTATATGCTCAGAGTTACATTGAATTGTTAGACATGAAACATAATCATAGCCCACGGCAGCACATTCTTCAGCTGTGACATGTTGTCTTTTGACTTTGCTTGTAACTAAAAAGTTGAATATGTTGAAAATGGGACAAAAAGTAGAACCAGGTGTCTGTGCATCTCCATTTCCTCAGACCGGTGTGTGACCCTTTAACAAAGAGCAGGTTCATGCTGGCAGCACTCTGACCATATGTGGGGTTGCTACTTGTTTTTTGTCCTTTTCCTGTAAAAAAAAAAAAAAAAAAGGAAGAAGCAGAAGAAGAAAATCATCCAATGTGCGCTGCACATGTATTTGAATCCTGTTTTAAATGAGCAAATCTGTTTTGAATGTTCTCTTTACCTTCAGGGGCAGAGAGCTCAAACAACAATCCACGACAAAGGCCAGCTGATCAAAAGCTTTATGTTGCCCCTATGTCTCCCCTTCAAATCTGCTTCTGCACAAAGCAAAATAAAGGAATAAGTCAAGTTATTGTGTGGAAATAAGAGGCTTTGCTTTGCACCTGTATGGGCTCTTCAAAGGCTAAAGGAGAAAACAAGTGAAAGAAGCTACCTTAAATGGCTAAAATCACTGATTCATGAGACTGAACAGAGACTCTCTGTATTCAACAGCTAAGTGTGCCTGATGGCCAACTGTCTGCTTGGTGTGTCAGGACCCAAAGATAGTCATGTTTGTTTCTGAAGAGTATTTTGTTACTGAGGAGCCCATCAACAACTCTCCAACAGTTTAAAAAGTGAAGGCAGAGACAGGATTCAAGATTTCATGTAGCAGAGATACAAAATCTCTTCATGGGAACTTCTTGGTGTCACATAGTATCACTCATCCATCTTCAGATTTCAACACAGTTGTCTGTTGTCAAACAGTGCTTTCAAAATGTCATTATCAGTGAATGAATCATATTTTATTGTGCAACTGTGGAAAAAAAGAGAAAGCTTGTAGCAAATGGGAGCAGTTTGATGTCATATGTGTTGTTTTTTAACCCAAATCACAATCTTTGACTAAACCCGACAAAATAGCAACTAAAACCGACTTTATGTGAAGTTATGTGAGTGACTAGAACACTGCTCAGTTAATGAATGACACCAAGAGTGTACCTGCCAGGTGTACTGACCCAGTGTCCTCATATGTGACAAGCAGGGAGTTAGAGAGAGTTAGTGTAAATATGAGTGTTTGTGCTGAGGATGAGGGATCTTTTCTTAGGAAATGTCATCCTTTCTGAACATTGAATTGCTTGAATAACAATGCACAAAATAGATCTCTGTGAGAGAGATTCATTTATTGGTTAGCTACTCCCGTGCACATGTATGCTCTGTAAATTGTCTCTACCTGCTACAGAGTCATGTTGAAGAAAGAAACATCCCTGAAATACCACGGGTTATTAAGTCCAACTCCAAGACAGTTTCAATGGGAGTGGTGCTGTCTAAACTCTTCTAATCTAGACTCAAAGTGCAGCTTAATCACCTGCTCTTACCTGGTCCTGATAAGATATATAGAACAATAATAGTAGTAAAATAGTAAAATTTACGCTACTCAAAGCCATCACACTTGAAAAATAAATGCATAACCTGAACGTGATGTCAAACCTGCAAAAACCAGAGTGAGGCACTGCTGTGATTTTAGATAAATGAAGTGAAAGACTGCAGCCACGCAGCTTTTTGTCTGGTTGATCATCCTGATACACGAACACGTCCTCACTCTGAGTCATCCGCTCATGATTCACTACGGTCTGAGAAAGGTGGAAACGTTGTCTAACTCCTCTTCAGTGTGTGGAAGTCAGCTTAGGCTCAGGCTTCTCTTTCTACACTAGTTTTTCTTCAGACTTCTCCTGTCCTTCAGTGCCGTTCCCTTTCCTGCTCACAGCTAATTGTTTTCTTCCCCTAGCTGTCAGGAGGCATTATAGCCTAATGTGCTCACACAGTCAAAATACAGCAGGAGACCATTTTTCCCACTCCGCCTGGCTCCCCTTCTCCACCCTATGAAAACTATCAAAGAGGGGGCGCGGGCTGTGAGTGGCAGAGCGTGCTGTGGAGGAAATAGGGATTTATGTAGCACTGAGAAGACAGCCTCCAATGTTATAGGCCTTGTGCCAGTCTGCCTGCTGCACAGTCACCACTTCTATTCACAACAGTGAATAAAAGGACAGACAAAGATAAAAAAAAAAAACAGATAGAGATGGATAGACTGTGCCTCATGTTTACTCAATTGCCCTTACAGGGGTGCTCATTTGGGTGTAGTTGAAATATGAGGTCTACTCTGCTCCTAATTATAGAGTGTGTGTCTGGGCGTCTGTGTATATGCTACAGAGTGGGTTATAAATGAGGTCTGTTTATATCAGGCTAAAAATACAAAGCATGTTTAATCACATTTGCACAGAGAGAGAGAGAGACTTTAAAGGGCAGTAAGCTGTTCATGTGACTGTGTGTGTGTGTGTCTGAGAAAGAGGAGGAAAGGGGGATTGTGCCAGGTCATGCAGAGAGCTTCATCTGTTGCTGCAGAGAACAGAACACTTTCATCTCCTCACAGACACAACAATGATCATTTCTTCATACTCTAAAGTAGGACTGGAACAAATGATTATTTCACTATTGACTGTTGACGACTCAGTTTACAAATGGCTCAATTGTTTAAAATGTGAAGTGCCATAAACTCTTGCCACTTGACTAAGGTGGAAGATAGAAGCAGAGAATCTTTAGTTTT
>JAVQJX010187561.1:0-31115 GCA_036025115.1 Ambassis agassizii
ATGTTAAATTTGATTTTTTTTCAACCTGTTGTAGAGCTGCAGGGATGGTGATGATTTTCTGGATTGCACTACCCAATCTCTCTATGTAGTAGCTCCAATCAAGGATCTGTAAAATTACAAAACAAATGAAAATATAAACCACAAACCAAATAAAATGCTTCTCACCCTAATTAAATTCTAAATACTCACAGAGCGGATGTCTAAATCATGCAGGCTGGGCATCTTCAACCACTTACGAAGGAAATGTTTCTTGACACTGGGCTCTGCCTGGAAGATGGCCAGAGGGATGGCCCTGATAGAGACAAACACATGAGTCAGTGTCACAACGAGGCTTTTACTTCTGCTAATATTACAAAGTGCTTCTTCTCCACAGACATTTAACACCACAAAACAGCTTTAAAACCCTTTTATTTAGCCACAGGCAGGGGAAAATGGACAGGCAGCATCAAGTCTTTGTTTGAGTTGATATGAGATGATGCTGTACACTGTCATTACTAACTTCCAATAGGCTACTATGTTCCTGGAGCAATTAGCAGCAAAGACTTATTAACTAATTAATCACTAACAATCAATGTACTTTGAAAGCCCCACCTTTCGGTTACAGGCGACCCCTCAGGCTTTCGAGAGATGACGTAGCGACAGCTCAGACCCGCGTCTTTTACCATTTGGTCTCCCAAAAACTCTGCCAGCCTCTTGGCTGTGCTGATGGATGTGGACTTCTGCTCTCCATAGTCCTCAAGCTTTCTGGACATTGACCGATTCTCTGAGATCAGGTCAAACAGTTCTGCATCTGGCATGTTCGCAGCCTGGAAGACAAGAGAAAAGAATCGAGTTTCCAGTGAAAGTCCTTATGTGGTTCATTGCATTAAATTCAGACACATGAAGAAGATATTCTACCTTGCTGTAGAGCACATCCAGCCAGTAATCAGCCACTTTAGCCACAGAAGCGTAGACTTCCTCTAGAGTGGTGCCTTTGAGGAAAGACTCAAACACAGAGGACTGGAAAATTTTAATGAGCTGCAGCTCTCCCCTTCTCTTTACTTCAAATCCCTTCAGCTCAGCCAGAGAGCCATCTTCATTGAACACAGCATATCTGACAGGCAAAAATGATTTAATACACAGAGATTATTATGTCACATAAACAATAAAAAAAATCAGAACTTGCTATCTATTGCCACACCTCTTCTTCAGCTTCTTTCCCTCCTCTTTGGAGGCAGGCAGGATCATTGCCAGATACGGGCCGTCCACCTCAAAGAAGATGCTGTTTTCCTGCCTGATGTTATAAGCAAGGGTCACGGGGTCGACCAGCTCGTGGTACTGATCATTGGTAAATCCCTCCTTCACCATGATATTAAGCATGGCACCCGGATAGGAGATGGTAACCTTGGGCTTCTTCTCATTACTGGTCTTCACCACAAAGTTTTCAGGGAAGGTATTGGGCAGGACACACCAGATACCATCAGTGTCCAGCTCTAGCGGCCTCCTGAAGAAAAAAGAGAAACGCATGACAATGTTGAATTTACTTCTCTACTTGTACCTTTCAGGCATTGGACATCTTTCAATCCTTGCTAGGCTCTCATGGTCCTGACTAATTATGTATCACATTATCACTGTGACACTCACCCTATTTGTTCAATTAGTTCTCTGGCTTGAGTGATAATATTGGCTCCAGTATAGCACACAATACCAGCCATCTCCATGGAGTACCAGCGAGCCCTAAAGGGGACACAAAAACAACATTAACACCCACTTTTTTTTCACAGCAGCAGGAGGACAGAAGCATTTAAAAAAATCAAGTAAATCTGCAGTAAGTCTCCTACCCTTTCCTCATGACGTAACCGTAGAAAGAGTTCAGGATGCACTTGTGAGCCAGCTGAAGAGACTCATACAGGATCTCCATGTTTTTGCAGCGCTTCACCTCGGCAGCATCTCCACTGTCCTGAGCTGAGGACAGTTTCTTCTTCCACACCTTTAAGCACAAAAGCAGAAAACATAAATTTCAAGGCAAATAAGAAAGCAACTGGATGACTTAACAGCTATAGATATCGTCAGACCCGACGCATACCTTGTGAAGTCCTTTGAACTCATAGCGCCGATCTCTGAAAGCTCTGACTGTGTCCACATAGAAGGAGTTTTCTCTCTGACAGATGGTGGTAACTCGCTCCTCCAGTCTGGTGATGTGTGTTTTCTTGTAGGCCTTTTTACAGTAGTCTGATGCAAAGAAAAGTCAGGTCCATCTATGTTTTGGCATCTACTTATTTGATTGGATGTAGCCATAATATAATATAAACTAGGATTGTCACCATGCCACTATAGGCTTCAATCAACCTGTTAAGTTGTCTGTAGAGATCTTTATGTTTACTGTAATTGTATGTCAATTCATTTTGTGATTCTGAACACACAGAAGCAAAATTATCAGTTCATCCTCAGGAGACATCAAGACATTTCCGAGGTAAAGTACCTGCCAGACGTTTCTTTTCGTGTTTGGCCTGCTCCTCCCTGTTGAGAGTGTGGAAAGCTCGAGGTGGACCGTTGGGGAAGAATGGTGGGAACTTCTCAGACTCCAGCTGCTGCTGGATGCGGTGGAACTCGCTGCGGCTGGCAGGCACTGCACACAGACAAACAGTATGCTGAGAATTTTGTGCACATCCAGCAAAGGTGAAACTGAATACACATACAATCATATAAAGGACATGATTATACAACTTACTGATTTCCCCTCTCCATTGCCAGGCCATCCTCCTCTGACAGGTGGCGCCAGGCTTGTTGAAGTCACAGGCAGCACAAGTGGCCTCATCAACCATAGCAGATGGTTGCAGGCGGTTGGTGAGGATGATGTTCGGGTACATCGCCCCAACATCAAGATGGTAGATGAGGGGACATTCAATCCTGTTTGGAACCTCCTTTAGGGAAGTCAGCTTCCTTTTGATTTCATCACAAACCTAAGAAAACGCCACAAATATTTCATCCAGAGCTGAAGCTACTGAGTAACAACAAAAATGTAAAAGTCACCATACCTCATTAAAGTTTGTCACTTGCTCCAGAGGGATTGTTTCCTCTTCTTCAATGGCGTGACGCATTGTTCTCTCCACTCTTTGTAGCAGGAAGTCAAATGCAGCTGGATTCTTTTGATACACAAAACCAAATGGTCATATAATACTACATACATACAAATATGATGTGAACACAACAAAGGATGGACTGTACCATTTTGAAACGACAGGGGATGTCACTGCGAAACACTCCAGACTCCAGCGCCTCCACATGGCCTCCCACATATGTCTCAGAGTCCAGGACATGGCCGTCATCAGTCAGTTTGTTGAAAACCTGCTCCTGCTTGTTAGGGAAGACGATGTTGGCATGGAAGGCCTGCACCATTAGCAAAGCTTCACACAGAGTCCCAGATCCTTTGCGCAGCACCTGGTCACAGGAGGGCGATGCATGGACAGGAACAAATAATTATCAAAAACATGTGGGGGATTTGAGTTGTCTTTTACAAACACAAACAAACCTCATCAGGCTCCATGGGGATGATGGTGCACAGTGCAAATATGAATGGATGAACATATTTCATGTACAGGTAGTACGTGGCCACAGCATCTGACACCGAGTAGGTCGCTAAGGTCTGTGTGTAAGATGGAGAAAAGACAAACACACATTATAAAAACACATTTATTTTTCATGTTCTAAAAGCTAAAATATGGTTATTTTTGCACCTGTGGTTCTTCAGTTGCCATGCGGCACATCTCCTCTGGGTCCAGCTCCACAGGGTCGTACCCCAGCTTAGCCTTCGCAGCAGCCTTCAGATTGTGGCTTCCCACCGGCAAGTAGCTGTCTCTCTTTACCCACCTGAAACACAGGAGCAGGAAAAATTATGCTTTTTTTATTTTACACAAATTTTTACTGATATCAACATCAGGAGGTGTGCAAACCTTAAGCAGTCCATGTGGATGGCTTGACTGGATTTGTACTCTCCTTGGCTGTCCTTCTGGAATCCGATCTCCCTGTGCATGCTCAGACCGTGGAGAGCAGCACGAGCCTCCACAAAAGGCCTGGAGAGAATGAAAAAACAAAACAAAAAAAACCCAGTATGACACAGAGATAAACATCACAGCACAAAAGTGGACCATGCAGCATTTTTGGTTGCCATCTGGACAAGGATGGCTACAGAACTAAAGAGTGAATGAACGTTATTTTACAGAGACAGCTCACCAGTCAAAGAAGTCTCCATTGTAGGTTACAAAGATGTTTGGCTTAGTTTCTTGAACATGATCAAACCACCTCTGAATGAGGGCAGCCTGCAACCGAAGCCATGACAACATGTTAAAACATTAACACAACAACATGTGCTCTGTTTTGTCATTTCTACATACCTCATCATTCTCATTAAAAACAGTGAAAGGCCCTTCATACTCAGGTTTGGGCGTGAACTCAAAATCTTCAATATCCTCTGAGACGATTTCTCTGTTTGTGATCAGGAAGCCCTACAAACACAAAGAAAAGAAAAATAATGTAAATAAATAAATTACATAAACAACAGCAGTGCATAAAAATTGCAAATGAAGAGTACCTGTCCATCTATCATGTAGGAGATCATCATAATTTGATCTGTTTCAGCATCTGGGAATTTCAGTGGGAGTTTTGTGGTCTCGATGTCGAAAGCCAAAACGACAGGATCCTAAGAGAACGAATGAAAAAGTGAGGCAGTGTTTAATAAAGAAGCCCTGGTATGAGGAAATCTTTCAACATAAACGGTAAAAACTTCATACTGGTCGCTCCACAAGGTCATCTCTCCGTACGATCTCTGGTGGGTAAGCGCTGCCTCTGAATCGAACATTGTACCAGTGAGCCTATGAGGTGAATCCAGTAAACATTAGAACAGTCAGCACAGGGGTGTCAGAGGATTTCTGAAACAGGGACGTAACAGAGCGCTTACCACGTGGATCTTGAGGTCAATGGACACTCGCACGTGGTATGGGACATCATACTCTCTCATGTCCACTATGTTGTCTAACTGATCTGAAATGCTCTTTGACATCCCATCTTCATCTGCTGAGGCCACAGTGCCACCCGATAAGGCGCTGTAAACAAGCGTCCAGAGATGATTAAAAACCAGCAGATGTCATTGTGCCTGTGTGATTCTTTATAGAAAAATGCAGACAGTGTGGTGGCACCTTGATAACATGGAGGTGTAGGCATCATTGGATTGCTCTCTCTCTCTGTTCTTGCGCACTGCCGGGGATATTTCCCGCTTGACCTTGATGAGGTCGTCTACAGTGTTGAATGACAGCTTGACGTAGCTCCTTTTCAGGCCAACGAGATGATTGGGCTGAGAGCAGACAGACCAGTGTTGGAGTTTATTTAATAGGAATTAGTTTAATGATATCAAAAGGATGTAAAGAACAAAGCTCTCACCAGGTCCAGGTCCTCTTTTGGGATTATTTCAAGCTTTGCCACCTTTCCTTGAAATTTCTTAGACAAGAATGAGATGACTTCTCTCTCGCAGTTCTGGAAATGACATTTTTGTTCTTTTACATGTTGACATGGCACAAAAATTAAATCTCTACCTCTACCTACCTTTTTAGTAGCAATGTAAAAATATGGCTTGAAAGGGAGCGCCACCTGCAGGAACAGTGTACATTAGGATGGATATGCATGGAAGTGTTTTGTTGTATAACATCATGTTTAATCACTCTGTTTACCTTGAATCTGCTGCCATCCTCTTGAATGAAATAATAATCCACAGCACTGATCATCCTCTTGTCTTCATCCAGGATCTCAGCCTGGAGAGCAGAAGAGGAAAAACAAAGGTCAGCGTTACTCTACTGTGGTGAAGACAGACAGTCAGTCAGTCAGTCAGTCAGTCAGACAGACAGACAGACAGACAGACAGTCAGTCAGTCAGACAGACAGACAGACAGTCAGTCAGTCAGACAGACAGACAGTCAGTCAGTCAGTCAGACAGACAGTCAGTCAGACAGACAGTCAGTCAGTCAGACAGACAGACAGACAGACAGTCAGACAGACAGACAGTCAGTCAGTCAGTCAGACAGACAGACAGTCAGTCAGAGTCAGTCAGACAGTCAGACAGACAGTCAGTCAGTCAGAGTCAGTCAGACAGTCAGACAGACAGTCAGTCAGTCAGAGTCAGTCAGACAGACAGACAGACAGACAGTCAGTCAGAGTCAGTCAGACAGTCAGACAGACAGACAGACAGACAGTCAGTCAGTCAGAGTCAGTCAGACAGTCAGTCAGTCAGACAGACAGTCAGACAGACAGACAGACAGACAGACAGACAGACAGTCAGTCAGTCAGTCAGACAGACAGTCAGTCAGTCAGTCAGACAGACAGTGTACTTACAGGGTGCATGTTGATCAGCCAGCCGGTCTTCTCCCCTGGCTCCTTCATTCTATCAAAGCCGAAGCGAGCGTCCATCTCGTCGGTGAACTGGCTGCGCTCCAGCCGCTTGAGAGCAGACATGGAGGAGCCATCATCCCTGTTTCAATCGAGCAAACACTTCTTTACAATGTTATACATTGTGACTGTACATGTCTGCAGTCACTCACGCCAGACTTACTGGTTTTCCGGATCTCCTCCACTTTGTCCTCGGTCCGCTCTGTACCGTCCACTGTTCTGCAGAACCATCTTCTTTCTATTCGGTGACTCAAATTAAAACACCGTCTGAGCTGTTAATAAATATGAGAGTAAAGCGTCATTTGACTTTGCTGTTTTTTCTCAAGAGTGTCTTCCAGCTATCTCTGTCACGAGCCCTGTTTTCTTATTTTGGCGCGTTCCTGCAGTTGCCGCGAGAGCTGCACTGAGAGGCGGAAGAACAAAGATCGTTTCTTAAAAAAGATGACCCCCTTCATGTGAAAACTCAGATTCTCTCATCTCACCCGGTTTTGCTCTGCCGCGTTCGTGCACCGTAGAAGTTTGGTGTTCTTTCCAGGTGCTTTAATTTATTAAATGTCTCTCAATTTACCGTGTTATTGTGCATGTATAGTGATGTGAAATTAGTTAAGTTGAGTATATTTACAATTCGTGAACACTCCTATTAGTAAACAGATCAATACAGTCGACGAACAAAACAATATTAATATAAATAACAACACTGTAATTTAATCTGCGTCACAGACATGAATCATTCCAACTAAACTATAGAAACTAAGAAACGAAGTCTAAAAATAATGGACACAATACTTCACTGACAATGGTTTTCAACTGTCTCGTTAGAAATACATTGGTCCGATTTCACTTGAACGCATCAGATGTTTTCTCGTCATAGTGACTGACACACTGTTTGTGTGTGGGTTTTTTAACGACACAGTGACACATCTCGCGTTTACACAATCTCTGCAGGAGCCCTTCTTCCTGGGAGGGCCTTGAACCCTCCTCGCTGTTTCCTCCTCCCTCCTGCAGTGTGTTTACTATCCCTCTGAGGAAGAGGAGGCGCAGGACGGAGGTGGGGATGGCAGACCCTGTGTTGCTGGTAGGTAGTTTTGACATTTGCTGGCTTGAAAATGTCCAAAAACCGTGAAAGCAGTACTCACAGCAGTGCTGTTGGGTTCTACAACATCGTTTTACACAAACTCACAGTGAGCAATTTGTGTGTGTGTGTCTTTAAATTAATATTAACTGAGAGTCGTGTGAAGTTATGAAAATAATGTGTGGTTGGCTGCTAACTAGCTCTGCGGCTGAGAGCTACAACAACAACAAGGGAGCTGAAACGTTTAATGTTTAAAGCTGTAACTTTAAACATTCACACCACAGCTGACACAAATGAACCTCTTAATGGCAGCTTCAGCCCACTGTTGTTGTTTAAAATGAGGGAGAATAAACGCACTGTGCCCCTCATTTCCCTCTAAGGGCAGGTTTGTGGATAGTTTATTGAGTTATAACTGAGTAGCCACTCTGTTTGTCAGTGTGTATATTTATTTAACTCGGCTGAGGTCAGCATGGAGCTAAAGTCACCACACTATGACTCTATTTATTGTCTTTTCTCAGAGACATACACATACAGTCCAACTTTTAATTAAATATATATATTTTTTATATTTTTCTAATCTAGTATATATATACTAATGCTTTTAAAGTATTTCATAAATGAATCAGTTTAGATATAATGTGCTCCTTGTGTGAAGTGATTGCTCAGCCTTTTCTTTGTTTCTAACAAGCCTGAAAGTCAAAGAGGACAAATGTCTCCTTGTCTGACTCTCTCACATGCATGTTAATAAATCCTTGTTTTCAATTTGTAATCCAGCCTTTCACTGGCACAAAAATCTAAATTAGTCTCACATGGATTGCACAGTAATACACGCTTGGTTTTAGTCCCTCTCTCTGAATACATTAGAATGTGTGTCAGAGCTGATGTGTGTGTCCTGCTCCTTCATCCAAACTCTCCGTCATTCCCTCAGTGTTGACCTTTACCCCATTTGAAGCAGCCGCACTCGGCTCTCGTGTCAGCTGCTGTAGACAGGCTGTTTACAAGATCCTGGCTGCAGAATGAAGTCTGCCAGCATATAAACCTGCAAATCTATTCTGGATTTATTATTAGACTCACGTGTGCATGTGTCTGTGCAAAGCTTAATTATTACTCATATGATCACATTGAGTTGCTGAAAGTATAATCTGTTTTAATCTCAAATTGCCCAGAATGACCCTGTCCTAAGAGGGCTTCTGACCTCTGACCACCTCAGCAGAGATATCTTTAAACTAGAATAGGACAGAAACACACATGCTACATAGCTTTATGTTTTGTCACTCAACAGAACACACAAGTCACAGTTTAATCTGGATATTTAAGGCCATTAATGAGTCATTGTTTGTTCTTTTTTCAATCATTCTTAACTTAAAACATCAGAAAAAAAAATCAGTTTCTGTTTTTATACAAAATCAATCACTTTGATAGGATTAAAAAAACGACACACATTCATTGCAGCAGTGTTGCTGTCTTATGTGATGTTTTAGGAATTTGAACATTGACCCTGTTCTTGTTTCAGTGTCCTGAGGATGCCTGTGAATGCCCCTGTTTGCAGTTTTGGGATTAATCCTATGGATATTTTTGTTGCTGCTGTGGAGGGTTAATGCCAAGACAGCAGCCATGCCTGTGAAAGGAGAGGAATCTCCTCCTGGCTGTGGTGCCTCTGCATCTGAGGAACCCATTGCACGTAGCCCTCAAGCAGGAGGACATTTCCTATCAGCTACCTCTGTAGACAATGAGAATAACAATCCTCAGGCTGACACAGAGTCTGAAGTCAAAACACTGGACTCTGAGCCTCTGCAGACCTCCTCTGAGGTAAATTCAGAGCAGCCATTTTTGCCACAGACCACCCAGAAAGCTTCTAAAGCCATCGCTCCGATGCTCAGCTCAGGCCCCGAGGCAAGGGAACGCCTAAAGTTCATTCTAGGAGCATCAGAGGATAACTCTTCAGACGACGAACCTCTGGTCACAAAACCTCCGAGCGGCACATCTCAACCACCGGCTTCATCCCTCAAATTTCACACTCAGCCGGCGTCCTCTGCAGTACCACAGCCCAGCTCCACAGGCCTCAAGTAAGTTTCTATTTAAGTGAATTTAGCGTCAGCTGTTTTGGGTCAGGCATGATGTCAATGCTGTCATGTGACCACACACAGGTGACAATCCTTGTCTGGTTGTTGGAAGTTTAGCAAGTGACAAACACAGAAGCATGTCACTCATGCAAAATAGTTATGAAGTGGGCTGTTTTTTAGGATATAGGGCTAATGTGCACAAAAGCTTGTGGTCACATTGCTGTTTCGTATGTTATCTTTTTACTGCATCAAGCTGACCTGTTGTTGTCGCATGCCAAACATCTAGACTCTATTATTGGAACAAGAGCCTCAGCTTGTGACTTTGAAAACTAGTGTTAGTGGTGTGACTCTAGGCCACAACTCAGCCAAGTCTGAAGCCCTCCACAAGTTTTTAATTGTTTTTGCGATTTGTTAATCTCTTTAAAGTCAAGTTTTATTTTTAATCCTAGGCTGGATAGTTTATCATAGGATAGAGAGTCAGAAGACTTGTTTGCAGGCTGCTACATGTTTGGACTGATTGAATCAGAAGCCATGTGTGCTAGTGGAGTTTGTGGGAGTCATCATGAAAGGGAGAGTGGTAAGAGGAGCTCGACTTTCTGCAGAAAATATTTGTATCTTTTGAAATGTTTGTGTTTATGTGTTGAAACTGCAGAGTTTCTTTTCTAAATAAAGCAGAACACTGATCCTGGTACTGCTGGTCTCTGCTCTCTTTATATTTGCAAAGAGCAGCCAGCGATGTGTAGATATTTTGCTGCACATGTGGGAGGGGAGAAGGGAGGAAGCGCTAAAGAGGAAACACAGTCTTTGTTGGTGTTACACTACCATTTATACTACCGAGGAACGTAGCACTATAAAGTAGACTGCATAATGGAGGGAAGGAGCTTTGAGAATCAAAACTTATTCCCATATCTGCAGAGGTAAGAGGTTTGATATCTTTGTAATTTGATACTCAAGCTGCAGTGTGTGGTATGTGCACAGTTATCACATGCTTTATGCTGGAGCAAAAAGAATAATAGAAGATAACATAAAGTTCCAGCATACGTGTTTGTGAGCCAGGATGTTGCTTTACCATACTTATGTAACTGCACACAGCTTGTTTTGGCACATGTACGAGCATGTACAGGAATAAAAAAAACGGTACTCTTTAGAACGGAGCAGCTTTCAGCATGGCGTCATCATAAAGTCTTGTTTATGAAAACAAAACTTTCTTAACTTTGGAAAAAGTTAAGAAAGTAGATACACCAAACTAGGAAACACTATCGAAATCTAGTCCAATAACAGATTGTCCTGAGTGAACTGCACAGTACATGAGATAGGTTTAAAGTTCACGTCTGCTCTGAGAGAGTTTCAGTCCAGCTGTAGTGTAAAGCCCGCTGATGCAACACAGGTGTTTCTGAGTTATAGCTTAACATGGGGACAGAATTTCTGCAAAGGTACAAGTGGCTTGTGGTGCAATAGCAGCCAGACCTTGGAATGAAGGAGACGGGAGCATACAGATAATACTGGTATGTATTGCAGAACATGTAAAAAAATACATTGCCTGTTTTGTCTTAATCAGTGTGTTGTAATGCTGTATTATTTGTCAAACATTAGAGTAACTTTGTCAGTACAGTTCAAGATTAGCTCTTATGCAAAGATCGGTAGTGAAACCAGCTTCCTGGTGTGTTTCTGAAACTAAACTTTTTTTTATGATGGAGATGATCGGTTCAGTTCATTTCATTTCATTGCTTTTTATTGATCATCAGACTATGTACAAACTTGTTGATTCCATTGACCTCTATCAGTCATCATCACAGACTGCTATGTGGGAAAATATAATAATGTCTTATGATAATCTGTTTAAATGTTCTTTTTTTTCATACTCTGTAAAAATGAAACTTCTTGTCCTTTAAGTCATATCTTGTACTGTAGATCTGATGCTTCTATTTTTAAAAACACAATGAGGTAACCAATGCTTATCTGCTATATGTACAGTCACTAGTGGCAGCTGAAGCTACCGTCTATGAATGTATAGACATTTACCTTTTACTGGCATCTAAGTGGATCCTAATAGTGACAGTGTTGCTTCTATTTGTGGAGCTAACAGTTTGAAATGGTCTTGTTTTTGAGTTGTTTCTGTCAAGAGCAGTGATTAAGTGTAATTTTGAAGATAAGGTCAGGAATAAATGGGCCAGTCCTCAGTGTTACTGACTGTTCTAGAGAGCTGAACTTTGACTTGAGATTTTGATTTTCAGTGCAGTGATTCTCTTGCTGTTTGTTAACGGGCTCTGATTGACACTGTTATGTAGCTATTTGTGGCTGCAGAGGAACACTGGGGTCAGGGTGTTTTTTTGTGTGCAGTTACAGAGGTTGATATGCTGCCTGCAGTTTCCTGCGTGATTTAATGTGTGCTGCAGCTTGCATACAGAACTGTGACCGGCCTGTGTTACAGGACAGCTAACCATGAGCCTTCCTCCTCAGGCCTAGCATGTCGGGTCCTCACTTGGTGAAAAAAGGACGTGAACACAGAAAGATGGATTTACAAAGGGATTTCACGGTGGCCTCTCCTGCTGAGTTTGTGACACGGTTTGGTGGAAACCTTGTCATAGAAAAAGTAAGAAGCCCATTTTGTAGTTTTGAACAGGTCCTGTTTGTTGATAAATCTGTGTTTGGTTTCTGTCTCTGTTACAGGTCTTGATAGCTAATAATGGCATTGCTGCAGTCAAATGCATGCGCTCTATCCGTCGCTGGTCCTATGAAATGTTTCGCAATGAGAGGATCATCCGATTCGTGGTTATGGTAACACCTGAAGACTTGAAAGCCAACGCAGGTCATTGTGAACTTGATAATGTTTTATTACTCTGCAGTCATCATAACCCAGAACTTATCAGAATATGCTGAGAGATGTGTTTCTTAACTGCTGTTTTATCACGCTACCTGGTATTTTGTCTCTTACAGAATATATTAAAATGGCTGACCACTATGTGCCTGTGCCCGGTGGCACCAACAACAACAACTATGCCAATGTAGAGCTAATAGTAGACATTGCAAAAAGAATCCCAGTGCAGGCATGTTTCACCATTTTACCTAAACAGTAACTGTTGAAAAACAACTTTGACAAATGCTCATTGTGTTATCATGTCATCATGTCACTTGTGTGTATTCCACTTTACAGGCAGTGTGGGCAGGTTGGGGCCATGCAGCTGAAAATCCCAAACTGCCTGAGCTCCTGAACAAAGCAGGAATATCATTCTTGGGTATAAGAGCTTTCTGAATTTTTGGTTTTAGCACGTGTGTCACATGTCATCATTAAGTGACCACTGCTGTGTCTCTCAGGCCCATCCAGTAAAGCCATGTGGGCTTTAGGGGATAAGGTGGCTTCTTCCATTGTGGCCCAGAGTGCTGACATTCCCACACTTCCATGGAGTGGATCAGGTGATGCACTAACTACCCACAATGCCTTGCTTTTCATTGTGTTAAAAAACAGTTTAACTTGAAGAATATCAGTTGACTTGGAGGTATGACAGCAGCTTGTATGACTTGCACTGTATATCTTTGCCTGGATTCTCACTGTGTTGTGCTTAAGGTCTGAGGGTGGACTGGGCTGAAGAGGACCAAAGCATGGGCAAAATCATCAGTGTTCCTCCAGAGATCTATAAAAAAGGCTGTGTTCATGATGTAGATGATGGACTGGCAGTAAGTCATTGTATTAATATATGATGAATATATATGAAGAATATTTTTCATGTGTTTTTTTTTTTTTTAATGTTTCTTTGCAGGGAGCAGAGAAAATTGGTTATCCGGTCGTCATCAAGGCGTCTGAGGGTGGTGGAGGAAAAGGCATCCGGAAAGTTGAAAGCTCTGAGGATTTTCCCAGTTTCTTTAGACAGGTCTGTATCATATCACTCTGTCATAAAGCCCCTAGTGTGTTTTGGGGTTTTGGATGCAGTTCTTACAGTGAAAGTATTCGGGGTGCAGGTTCAGACAGAGGTACCTGGCTCGCCCATCTTCATCATGCAACTGGCTCAGCATGCGAGGCACCTGGAGGTCCAGATACTGGCTGATGAGTATGGAAACGCTATCTCTCTGTTTGGACGAGACTGCTCCATCCAGAGGAGACACCAGAAGATCATAGAAGAGGCTCCTGCCACCATAGCAGCCTCGTCAATATTCGAGCAAATGGAACGGGTCAGTTTTTAGCACTGAATGTCCTTATTTTAGAGCTCTGTTTTCAGCTCTGGTTGAGTTTTGTCCCCTGCTTCTTTGTTGTCTAGTTCGCTGTGCGACTGGCGAAGATGGTGGGCTATGTGAGTGCTGGCACTGTGGAATATCTCTACTCTGAAGACGGCAGTTTCCATTTCCTGGAATTGAATCCCCGTCTGCAGGTGGAGCATCCCTGTACAGAGATGATTGCAGATGTAAACTTGCCGGCTGCCCAGCTTCAGGTAAACAACAGACAACAGATTCAGTGATGATGTTGTAGGCACAAACCCCATTTTAACTCAGTGTTTCCTCTGTGGTAGATTGCAATGGGCATCCCCCTTTATAGAATTAAAGACATACGCTTGCTTTATGGTGAGAGTCCGTGGGGTGACTCTGTCATTAACTTTGAGACTCCACTCTGCACGGCAAGTCCAAGAGGGCACGTAATAGCTGCTCGGATCACCAGTGAGAACCCTGATGAGGTAAAGCTCAACAGCATGGAGGTATTTTTTTTTTCAGGACTGACTTGTTGCTCTCATGCTTATCCACAGGGGTTTAAACCCAGTTCTGGCACTGTGCAAGAGCTGAACTTCCGGAGCAGTAAAAATGTCTGGGGTTATTTCAGTGTCGGGGCAACTGGTGGCCTCCATGAATTTGCTGATTCACAGTTCGGACACTGTTTCTCATGGGGAGAGAATCGAGAAGAAGCCATTTCGTAAGCCTTTTTTATGCTGCTGTGATAATATGCAATTAGATAAGGTATCCTGTCGACTGTGAGGAAATGGCTAGTAATGCAATAATGTTTTCAAACTGAGAAAATATGTGTTATCAGGAAAGTCATGTGTTCTTCAGGTGATGTGTTTTCTGTCTGTTTCAGGAACATGGTGGTGGCCATGAAGGAGCTCTCCATCCGGGGGGATTTCAGGACAACTGTTGAATACCTCATTAAACTTCTGGAGACAGAAAGCTTCAGAAACAATGACATTGACACTGGCTGGCTGGATCATCTGATTGCAGAGAAAGTTCAGGTAGGAGGACCTTAAGCAATTACATGCCCATGTGTTCTGTAGCTGACTTATGACTCTGCAGGCAGAGAGACCAGATACCATGCTGGGTATTGTCTGTGGGGCCTTGCATGTTGCTGATGCTAACTTCAGGAAGAGCATGTCTGACTACTTGCATTCACTGGAAAGGTCAGTAAGGGAATCCCCTCCTATCATCTCCTGCTGTGTATTGATGTGACTAAAAACATCATCTGCTAATTCTGCAGAGGACAGGTGCTGCCTGCAGCCAGCCTGCTCAACTCTGTCAGTGTGGACCTAATATATGAAGGAGTAAAATTCTGCCTTAAGGTATTTGCTTCATTCTCCCCCTGTTCCTTCCTTGATGTTAGCTCTTTTTGTAAATCAATAAATTACAAATACTTCTGCCTGCAGGTGGCTCGTCAGTCACCAACAATGTATGTCATCATGATGAATGGCTCCAACATTGAAATAGATGTGCATCGGTTGAGTGATGGCGGCCTCCTTCTGTGCTACAATGGCAGCAGCCACACCACCTACATGAAGGAGGAAGTAGACAGGCAAGGGCTATGTGAACATCCCGAGGCTTATTTAACTCATGATTTAACTGTTTACTTATCTCTAGTATTATTTTTAACCCCACAGCTACCGGATCACTGTTGGCAACAAGACCTGTGTATTTGAGAAGGAGAAGGATCCCACAATGCTAAGGTCGCCCTCTGCTGGCAAACTGCTGCAGTATACAGTGGAGGATGGAGGCCATGTTTTTGCAGGAGAGACCTACGCAGAGATTGAGGTGATTCTGGTTAAATGTTTACTGTGTTTGCCATTTCAGGATGTGTGTGTGGGGCTCATTTGTTTGTGCTGTGCATTCAGGTGATGAAGATGGTTATGACTCTGACTGTGCAGCAGTCTGGCTGTATCCACTTTGTCAAGAGACCTGGGGCAGTTCTGCAGCCTGGCTGCGTTATGGCTCACATGGACCTGGATGATCCCAGCAGTATACACAGGGTGAGAGCTCCTAAAGGGGGGCATTGTGCTTGTCCTCTTTTTTTTGTTGTCAAATTTATACTGTTAATATTTACCTTTCAGTTTTAAACTTTTGAACCTTTGATAAAATGTACTGCATATCTTCATTGTCACAAAATGGTGCTTTCCATGGCTAAAGAATAAAGTGGTGGAAAGAAGAGAAAGAAAATATAAGGCTAGACAGCATCATAATAGAAACCCTTTCATTGTGCCATGTACAGTTACCAGTGTGTTTTTTTGTAATTATATATACCTTCTGACCATTGTTTTATCCCACTGCCCTCTGTCACAGGTGGAACTCAACACAGCCCCGCTGCCTCCACAGCAACCTCTGCCAATGGTTGGTGAAAAGCTTCACCAGGTGTTCCACAGCGTGCTAGAAAACCTAATAAAAGTGATGGATGGGTACTGCCTGGAGGAACCGTACTTCAGCAGCAAGGTACATATCAGTCACCACAGACCCATGAAGTACTGTAGAAGTTTCACTAAAATCAGCGTGTCTTTGTGTGCATCTTCATCTCTGCAGCTGAAACAGTGGGTGGCTGCTCTGATGAAGACTCTAAGGGACCCATCACTGCCACTTTTGGAGCTCCAGGAGATCATGACAAGCGTGGCAGGTCGTATCCCTCCCAGTGTCGAGAAAGATATCCGTAAAGTCATGGCTCAGTATGCAAGCAACATCACCTCTGTCCTCTGCCAGTTTCCCAGTCAAAAGGTAAAATATAGAAAAAAGTTGTCTGTGTCCTGGAACGACTTCTTTAACTACAAATAATCATTCTTGATTCCAGATTGCAAACATCTTAGACAGCCATGCAGCAACTTTACAGAGGAAGGCAGACCGGGAAGTTTTCTTCATGAACACACAGAGTATTGTCCAGCTGGTACAGAGGTTAGATTTTCTTTTTTTTTGCCAGAGAAAGGCCGTCCAGCAGTAGTAACATA
The DNA here is from genome assembly GCA_036025115.1 of Ambassis agassizii. Lineage (NCBI taxonomy): Eukaryota > Metazoa > Chordata > Actinopteri > Ambassidae > Ambassis > Ambassis agassizii. Next base: position 16,724 of record JAVQJX010187561.1, read on the forward strand.
TCTGAGTGTGGTTTTGTTGACTATATGACTTCTGTTCTGTGCAGATATCGCAGTGGAATTCGTGGATACATGAAGTCTGTGGTTCTGGATCTGTTGAAGCGCTACCTGCAGGTGGAGATACAGTTTCAACAAGGTGAAATGAGTTCTCTTCTAACTTCTCTAGTTGCGACAGTGACTGCAATTGAGTTCCAGTTAAAGTACTTGCCCTGCTTTCCTCCTTAACAGCTCACTATGATAAGTGTGTCATCAATCTGAGAGAACAGCACAAACCTGACATGAGTCCTGTGCTCGACTACATCTTCTCTCATGCTCAGGTCTCCAAGAAGAACGTCCTGGTTACTATCCTTATAGTAAGGCCTGTGCTATTCTTCATAATTTATCTTTGAATTGTAGAACACATAGTGACGTATCGCACAACCTTTATGCAGGACCAGCTGTGTGGACGAGATCCCACCCTGGCAGATGAGCTCATGGCTATTCTGAATGAACTCACACAGCTAAGCAAGATGGAGAACTCAAAGGTGGCATTGAGAGCCAGACAGGTGATTCTGAAATGACACAGAAAACTTTTAGCTCTGATTCCCAAATCCTTCAGAGGGATTATACATTTTGTCACATGACAGCCTGTCACTTGATATAAGATAAGATTTTACTGGGAAATTATGCAGTTTTAATCAGATTTTCTCACAGGTCCTGATCGCATCTCATTTACCATCATATGAACTGAGACATAACCAGGTGGAGTCCATCTTCCTGTCAGCCATTGATATGTATGGACACCAGTTTTGCCCAGAAAACTTGAAGGTTAGTCTTGTGTGAAGGAACTTCACTGTGACTGTCACTTTGCAGCAGCTTTAATACCAAACAAATAACATTTTCTGTCTTTTGGCACAGAAACTCATTCTCTCTGAAACCTCCATTTTTGATGTTTTGCCAAACTTCTTTTATCATGCCAATCATGTTGTTTGCATGGCTGCCTTAGAGGTATGAATTCAAACAAAGACATATCTTTCTAATGCATTTCTTTATGTCTCAGTCAGTGATAATTGTTGTTTCTTTACTTTTTTAGGTGTATGTTCGCAGAGCTTACATCGCATATGAGCTGAACAGCATCCAGCATCACCAGCTGCAGGATGGAACATGTGCTGTAGACTTCCAGTTCATGTTGCCGTCATCACATCCAAACAGGTAACATGTTTCCTTGTTATGTAACACAATGTAGTCTAGAATTACTCTAGATCTCTTCCAAATTTGAACAGATACTGCATCTACATTAGAGGCTGTAATGTTGTCTCTCTAAGGGCAAAGTGAGCTGAACAGAGAACAGAAAATGCCTCAATTTCTGATTGTTTTTTTTTTTTTTTTTAATAAAAATATTATTACCTTACTAGTCAAAATATGGGTGTCTTTTGGCCTTTAATAGTCTATTTAAGAGCCCGGTGTACTGATAAAGATAAATCAACATTTAGCTGTACCCAGTGGTACAGGTGGGAAACAGCCTATGAACTGCTGCTGTAACTGCTTATGGCTAACTTTGAATGCAGACTGTTCCCTCCCACTGGACATTAATGTGAATGTGCATAGCTTCTTGTAAAGTGCTTTAATCTACTCATAATGCCTAGAGGTAGATATCCAGTTTGATCCTCCACTGCTAATATTCACCTGTCAATCATCTTATTTCAGAGGGAGCAGCCCTACTCTGAACAGGTAGAGTAAAGCTCCTCCCAACCAGCCAAACCACTTGAATGTGTGTATGTCTCACAGCAATGCATGCTGGATGCCCCGTCCTGCTTTTTTTTCTTTTCTGCCCAGATACATGTGCTCCAGGACTCCTCTAACAAGTCCTTCCTAATTCATGTTTTAAGCTGAGCTTTTCCATATTTCTTTTATTTTTGTTGCTTCTCTCAGCTTTTTGAGGGGAACATCTTTTTGTAAATTTATGTTCCTCTTAAAAACTTAAAGCCAGTGATTGCTACCAAATGGGAAGCCTGTTTTCTCCAGGATCAGACTCTTGATTTGCATACATTTGAATCAGAAAATGGTAACAATTACCCTGGATAACAACAATATATAATCCAGTTCAATTCAATACAAAAAATGTGCCAACATTTCCATCTGACATGGACCTGACTTGGACTTCAGTTGGACTTTAACTCTCTGAGCATCAGGCAGCAGCTCCACCCACTGCTAAGCTTGTTCACACATTCAGACCTGCCCTGTCTCCTGTCTGACAGTACCTTAATGTGTCAGCTTCCTGTTGGGGCAGAATATCATAATATCAATTTATTTTTCAGCACTCTGCAGAAAATAAACAAGACTGTATGGACAGATGATAAATCACCATGGCAGTAGACATTAAGGCTGAGAAATCAGTAGTAGGGAAAGGTTTATGTGAAAGTATGCATCACTACAACAGCGAGAGAGCAGCTTACATTAGATGTAAATAGTGTCCAGTTGTTAGACAGACTGACTCGAGACTTGCAAAACAAAGTTGTGCTCCTCTGCTATCATCTGTATGGTATTAGAATCGGATGTGATGGTCATCATTCCTGGTTGAAATAGATTCATGTTTGCTTTAATTGCTCTCTTTATTTGTGCTGTTTGTTGTTCAGCCCACCTCTATGTGATCTCTCAGTGGTTTCCACTTGTTTTCAGGGTTCCTGTGCCAGTGAGTGGATCCATGAGGCGGCAGAGCAGTGACCTTTTCCTGGAGGGAGCTTTGTCTCCGCCCTGCCAGCGCATGGGGGCCATGGTGGCCTTCCAGGGTTTCGACGACTTCAAAAGGTTTTTAACTTTTCCCGGTTATTCACACACAGCAGGGACATGCAGATCAAGGTTTCTCACAATAATACAATTCTGTTTCATTTACAGGAATTTTGATGAAGTGCTCTGCAGTTTTGCAGAGCCTCTCTTGGAGAGTTCTCCATTCTTAGAGTCCTGCTCCAGTCTCTATGAGGAGGAGAACTTCAAAGTGGGTCCTGTGTGGCTTTATGTAAGACTTCACTGGCTTATCAATACAAAGACTTTGCTCATCTGGGCTTCTTACATCCATTACAGAATTCCAGGGAAAATCCAATCCACATAATGAACGTGTCCATAAAAACAGCTGACACAGAAGATGATGATGCCTTGGTCACAGATCTTACTGCCTTCGCCCAGTCAAAGGTCAGCCACCAGCTCAAAGTTCACCTTAAGAGTATAGATTTTATTTTACCCTTTATTTTAATATTTATAACAGTATGTGTGTATTATATTTTTTTAACAGAAGGCAATCCTGTTTGAGTATGGGATCAGGAGAATCACATTTTTGATTACGCAAAAGGTAAGAGTACATTTGTACAGTGGATTTTCTCATAAATCATACTGATCAGCCTTTTATCAGTTACACTTCTTCTTTAACAACATTGCTGACTTGCAGGATACTTTGCTCTAAAAATGACGCATGTATTTTTTTTCGGTTTTGTTTAAACAGAGAGAATTCCCCAAGTTCTTCACTTTCAGAGCTAGAGACGGGGTGAGTCTTTACTGTCCTGCAGTAACTGAGTCAGCATGCTGTTGGAGGGTATGATGATGAGCCATCCAATCTGTTCTTCTCTTCAGTTCCAGGAGGATCGTATTTACCGGAATCTGGAGCCAGCTCTAGCGTTTCAGTTGGAGCTTAACCGAATGAGGAACTTTGACCTGACAGCCGTTCCTTGTGCCAACCACAAAATGCACCTGTACCTGGGAGCTGCACGAGTTCAGGAGGGTGCTGAAGTTACAGACTACCGCTTCTTCATCCGAGCCATTATCCGTCACTCGGATCTTATTACAAAGGTAAGAGGAGGCAGTCAATGTTTACTAATCTAAGCAAAATTAATTTAAACTAAATGAAGCATTTATACACAACCAGGAAGCTTCCTTTGAATACCTGCAAAACGAAGGAGAGCGTCTCCTGCTCGAAGCCATGGATGAGTTGGAGGTGGCCTTCAGTAACACCAGCGTCCGCACAGACTGCAATCACATCTTCCTCAACTTTGTCCCCACTGTCATCATGGACCCGTCTAAAGTTAGTGTGCAGCCTTCTCCTCTTCTGATCCCTTTCTACACAAATATTTTGTTACTGTTGTCTGTGACTCAGTAAATGTGTGTGCTTGGGGTCATCAGATAGAGGAGTCTGTCCGCTCCATGGTGATGCGTTATGGCAGTCGTCTTTGGAAACTGCGGGTCCTGCAGGCTGAGCTGAAGATCAACATTCGACTGACACCAACTGGCAATGCCATTCCTATTCGCCTGTTTCTCACTAATGAATCTGGCTATTATCTGGACATCAGTCTGTATAAAGAAGTCACTGACCCAGGTTCTAGACAGGTCAGAACAAATTGGAAAAATAAAGCGTTTGCTGTGTTTTATGTAGGCTTTTTCATGGATGTGCAAATCACCAACTTCTTTGTTTTTCTTTGTAGATCATGTTCCATTCATATGGAGACAAACAGGGTCCTTTGCATGGCATGCTGATCAATACTCCCTATGTGACCAAAGACCTGCTGCAGGCCAAACGCTTCCAGGCTCAAACTCTGGGTACTACATATGTCTATGACTTCCCTGAGATGTTCAGACAGGTAGCGCTAACTCAGTGCTTCACTTCTCTCTGTCTTTAATGTTCTTATGTTGTCTGACTGAAAATCTTAAATCTTATAGGCATTGTTTAAGCAGTGGGGTCCAGGGGATAAATGCCCAAAAGATGTGCTGATGTGCACTGAGCTGGTTCTGGACCCACAAGGTCGACTGGTGCAAATGAACCGGTTGCCTGGAGACAACGACGTACGTACAGGGAGTTTTAAGAACTGCTACACTTTCTGTGCTGTCTTATGATGATGATTACTCACTGTAACTGTCCTTCAACAGGTGGGGATGGTTGCCTTCAGGATGAAGATGAAGACTCCCGAGTACCCAGAGGGCAGAGATGTCATTGTCATCTGTAATGACATCACTCACATGATCGGCTCCTTTGGTCCACAGGAGGACGAACTCTTCCTCCGGGCAAGTGAGATGGCTCGAGCTGAGGGTATCCCCCGCATATACATCGCAGCCAACAGCGGAGCACGCATCGGCCTGGCTGAAGAGGTCAAACACATGTTTCAGGTGGCCTGGATCGACCCGTCTGATCCCTACAAGGTGACTACAGAGACTTCTCATTTTGTAGAACAGGCTTCTAAAATATGTGTGTAGGTTTATATGTATAGTTTGTTCTTCCTGTAGGGATTCAAATACCTCTACCTGACCCCACTAGACTACACTCGTATCAGCTCCACCAGCTCTGTTCACTGTCACCATGTAGAGGAAGGTGGAGAGTCCAGGTAAATTTTGTTTTTCAGGATCTCAGCTTATTATTAATATATATAACTAAGTCAATCACAGAGATTTGTCTTTGTCACGTACAGATACATCATCACTGACATCATCGGTAAGGATGAAGGTCTTGGTGTTGAGAACCTCCGAGGCTCTGGCACCATCGCGGGAGAATCTTCTCAGGCCTATGAAGAGATCATTACAATCAGTATGGTAAGAATGACTGACTTCCCAACATTGATTAGATCAGGGCAAAGTTTTTTTTTAACATGTGAGCCATCTAACATCATCACAGGTGACATGTCGTGCTATTGGAATCGGAGCTTACCTGGTTCGTTTGGGACAGCGAGTAATCCAGGTGGAGAACTCTCACATTATCCTGACTGGTGCAGGAGCTCTGAACAAGGTTTGATTTAATTAGCGTGTGATTTCTTAATATATAATAAATAATAAATCAAAGAGGTCTACAAGCAGTGAAGTGCCTGTTTCTGTGAAGGTTCTTGGCAGAGAGGTCTACACCTCCAACAACCAGCTAGGAGGAGTCCAGATAATGCACAATAATGGAGTCACACACACCACTGTGCCAGATGACTTTGAGGGCGTCTTCACAATCTTGCAGTGGCTCTCATACATGCCAAAGGTTCAGAATAATTTGTGAGGTTTATGAAGCATATAGTATAGATGTTAACACACAGTGAGGGAAACGGCATGTTTTTCTTCTGTCTTCACAGAACAAGCGCTCCCCTGTGCCTGTCATACCAACTACAGACCCAGTCGACAGAGTGATAGAATTTACTCCCACAAAAACCCCATACGACCCCCGCTGGATGCTCACTGGCAGACCTCACCCCAGTGAGTCACATGGTGATCACCAGCACTCCTCTGTATTTCAGCAGTAAACCAGAAAAATATGATTTTTGTCTTTGTGTTATCAGTGGTGAGGGGGGCCTGGCAGAGTGGATTCTTTGACCAGGGCTCTTTCATGGAGATCATGGAGTCTTGGGCTCAGACTGTGGTAGTGGGAAGAGCACGGTAAAGCTGCTGTGCACATTCACAAAAAAGTATTAAACTCAAATAGAGTAATACACGTTTGCTGAATGAATTCAGGTTAGGTGGAATCCCTCTTGGTGTCATTGCTGTTGAAACACGCACAGTTGAGGTTACCATTCCAGCAGACCCAGCAAACCTAGACTCAGAGTCTAAAGTGAGTAAATCTCTCCATGTTTGTTTCTTGTATTGGCCAGTAAAAAATATTTCACCTCTGCTCTGTTTGTGTTACCGTCAGGTTCTGCAGCAAGCCGGACAGGTGTGGTTTCCAGATTCTGCTTTTAAAACGGCTCAGGCAATTTGTGACTTTAACCGTGAAGGTCTGCCTCTCATGGTGTTTGCCAACTGGAGGGGCTTCTCGGGGGGGATGAAGGGTATGACATGAATAACTTTTTTTTTAATTTCAAATTGTGAAGAAAAACATTTGTTATACAATGTTATTTTTTTCTGTGTCAGATATGTATGACCAGATCCTGAAGTTTGGGGCCTACATAGTGGACAGCCTGCGGAGTTTCCGTCAGCCAGTGCTGGTGTACATCCCACCACAGGCTGAGCTGAGAGGAGGCTCCTGGGTGGTGATCGATCCCACCATCAACCCGCTGTGTATGGAGCTGTATGCTGACAGGGAGAGCAGGTACAGGAAGGAATCCAATTCAATAACACGGGTGTGAATATAAGTTTGTCAATTATGGCTTCTGCTTTGTGTGTTTCTTTTTCTCCAGAGGTGGAGTGCTTGAGCCTGAGGGCACAGTGGAGATCAAATTTAGGAGAAAAGACCTGCTGAAGACCATGAGAAGACTAGATCCAGGCTATGCTAGTCTGGTTGAGCAGCTTGGTAAAGACTTTTTCTCCAGTTGTCTCTAATCACAAAACTGCTTGTTTATTACTGAATTCTTCCTAACCTGTGTTACAGCCTCCCCAGATCTGTCAGACAAACAGTGCAAAGAACTGGAGGCAAAGCTCAAAGCGAGGGAGGAGTTCCTCTTACCCATTTACCACCAGGTGGCAGTGCAGTTTGTGGACCTCCATGACACCCCGGGCAGGATGCAGGAGAAGGGGGTCATCACTGTGAGTGGTGTTAAGACGACAGTTTTCTAAAATCAGAGGTGTTTAATTCAAGCTTTTATAGCTGATTTTGCTACATCAATACAGGACATTTTAGACTGGAAGAATGTGCGGACCTTCTTCTACTGGCGCCTGCGTCGCCTCCTGTTGGAGCAAGTGGTGAAGTATGAGATTCTACAGGCCAACAGTGATCTCAGTGATGGTCACATGCAGTCCATGCTGCGGCGCTGGTTTGTTGAAACAGAGGGAACAGTTAAGGTATGTGTCCACAGCCAGAGTCAGGGTTTGTGGAGAGACTAAATTCAATCACTGTATACCTTTGTGAACATAAAGGAAGTACATGTAACGGTATGACGGCGTGTTTTCCAGGCATACCTTTGGGACAATAACCAAGCAGTGGTAGAGTGGCTTGAGAAGCATTTGTCCACAGAGGACGGTACCCGCTCAGCCGTTCGTGAAAACATCAAGTACTTGAAAAGGGAAAATACTCTGAAACACATTCGCAGGTATGCACACATGTTTTTACCTGCTGTGTATTTTGCCACAATGAGTCACTAAAGGCAACATTTTAAGTTATTGAGGTACACGGGCAGAGTCTTTCAGCAAGGTCAAGTTTAGATAAAGTTGCTTGTGGGTTTGCAGTTTACACTTAAACATTAGTTTTACGCTGCATATAATACATGTCCATGTTAAGTTGAGATGAGTTTGGAACTGTAGTATAATTAGGATTTTCTCATTTTCTGCAACCTCAAACAAAAACTGCATATACAGTTTCAGCTGTGAAAATACATTTAAAGAAGAAAATTCATTGTAAACTCTCATGTCATATGCAGCCTGGTGCAGGCCAACCCCGATGTTGCCATGGACTGCATCATTCACATGAGTCAGACCATCACCCCATCCCAGAGGGCCAAGCTGTCACACCTGCTCGCCACCATGGATGGCACCAACACCAGTTAAGCTCGGAGACTTTATCAGGTTACACTAGTCAAGAGAACAAACGTTTCTGTTCAGAATAATAAAATACATGTGTAAGGACGTTACAGTCTGTCGTCAACTTTAGACCATGCAGCAACCTTTTCCACGTTTATACAGCTGGTCAGTCCAGGAACCCTTGTTCCTCAATGAAATACATTTTATACACTACTGTATGTGCAACAGGTGTCAGTATTAAACTTGTCTTACTCGAGGCTGGAGTTACTCCGGCATTATAAAATGGGAGACTTGATATGTAGGTGCTGCAGCTTGTGTTCATAATTGACTGTAAAATTAGCACATATAACCAAAAGACAAAAAAAGGTTTACGAGGAAGAAAATCAGTCATTTTGTCTTTGACTGAAGAAAATGTGGTGAATATTCACAAATTGCAAATGAAAACGCACATTTATAACAAACAGTACAATGAGTGACAACAGTTGTTTTGAAGTTAGTGGTGTGAATGTTAGAGGGTAGTGTTACACTGTACGTGATGCTTCTTTCGTTTGTTAGAGCGCTCAAACTCAGGTTTCGTCTGGGGCGGACATAAAGTGCCAACCTTCAAGCAATGTCTTGAAATTGCCATAGCTTAGTTTCAATTACCAGAAAGCCATGACATTTCATTTAATGTATATACACTTTCTGTGTTTATTTTCCTGTCCTGTGTCGTACAAAGGGCTGTTGGTTAATAAATCTGAAATATTTAAAAGAAAAAAAGCTGCTTTTATTTTTACCCATTTGTTTTTATTATGATCAAGTTAATGAACATAATATACATGTGGCCTTCAGATGTGTTAATATGTAAAAAAAAAATCTGTTATTGGAATATTTTTGCATTTTGGGATGAAGTGGGTAAATGCAGTCAAAAGAAAGCTTTTCTGTGGTGATAGCAATTTGAAACATTCAAATATATACAGCAAAAGATTGATGGAGTCATCACTTTCTCCAGCTGCCTTTTTTATAAATATAAATAAAACAACACAGCAATAATGTCTAGCACAATACAATAGACGAGAGATGGGACGCTACAGTATGGAAAGGCTTTAAAACGCAGAATGAACAGTAGAAACACAAGTGGATGCTAACTTACTCAGTCTTTGTACTCATGCAGGCTTGGAGTCTTTGCTTGGCAAAGCTAATCATTTTTCTCAGACCTACAGTTTCAGTTTTCATGAGTCTGATTATGTTTTTTATGTTTACGTATGGACTGTATGAGTTTTCTTCCAGCAGTTCTACTATTTAAGCAGAACAGAAGAAACTACATTTGTTCGGTTGGCGTCCACAGAAATCCACAGACCGCTCTGCTGCTTACTGTTGCCTGATGCACCCATGTACTGGGATGACAGGGGATCCTGTGAAGTGAAGGAGGTGTAGTGCCCCGTCACCTGCACATCTGGCAATGGTAGAGTCGCTACACTGGAGACGGGAGGGAGGGCTGCTGTTCCCAAGTCACAGTCTGATAGTCGAAGGGGCGAGTTACTGAAGGTGCCTAAAGCATCCAGGTTAAAGCTGTCGTCCTTCATTTCATCCCACAGGTTACCTGAGCAGATAGAGGTACCGGTTACTGAGCTGATGCAATCACACTGGAGTTGTATGCAGCACACATTTTAATGTGTACTTACCTTGAAGGGCAAAGTCCATGATGCTAGGATCCAGTGTATCCACCTCTGTGTGCGTGTCACTGTGCACAATGTAGAAATCATCTGGGGGCTTGTTGGGCTGCAGGGTGAGTGGACTGTGGGAGAGTTCAGGGACTGTGTGGAGGGGAGGCGTCTGAGCCGGGGCAGGGGACATGGGTCCAAGTCGAGCCTGAGCCTGGAGCTGAGCCTGAAGCTGGTGGTGCTGATGCATGGGTAGACCTGGCAGGGACAGCGTGACTATAGGCTGAGGCTGCAGCTGGACTGGGACTGGTGGCGGGAGGCCAGTCGGACAGCTGGGTAGCCGGGTCATGCCAGGCTCTAAAGCCTTCCTTCTGCAGTTTTCTGGCCGGTCTGTGATCAGTTTGTCCAACTCATCTGTAAGAAGCAAGACAGACCAAGCAAAAATGAGTCATTGTCAGTTTCTGATGACTTGTTGCCTTGTTTGACCTTTCACTTTTAATCTAATAAGTTTCTGACCGGGGTTGGCCATGCTGCGACGGATGGCTGGAAGGTCCTTGCGTTTCCACTTCTGCATCTCTTCCTCCATCTTGTCAATTTTTGCAGGGTTCAGTGCCCACAGACAGCCCTTACGGGATGAGCTGCTTGTCTTGTTCTCCACCTTCTCAAAGCATTTGTTTAAGGAGAGGTTGTGTCTGACAGAATTCTTCCATCCATCAGGTGCAGTCTGCAGGCAGAGAAGTCACATAAATAAGAAATCAAACTCTTTATCTGGACTCTACCTTTGTGTCATATTAATAAAGTATCATACCTTAAAATAAGGAAAGTGTTCCTTCATAAAGCTATATATCTCACTGACTGGCAGGCTGCCTGTTTTGCTGTTCTTCAGAGCCATGGCAATCAAACAGCTGAGAAAACAAAATGATTTCTTCAAGTTCACAGTAATCAGGATGAAACATGACGAGAACCTCCAGGGGGACATTTTTATTTGTGTGCTAACCTGTAGGAGTAGATTGGCTTGGGGAAAGACTTGGGCTGCAGCTCCTGGTCTTGTGGAGCCAGGCGAGGTTGTGTGAATATACTTTGGTTGTTGAAAGAGACATTGCTATAAAGTCCACCAGTTGAACACTAAGAGGGGAAAATAGAACAAACAATGAAGAGCTTAATCATAACAATATCTTCATTGATTAAAATGAGGCTTTTTTTTTAATTAGCTTTACCTGCTGACCAGTTTGGGTTTGTGAGTACACCTGCTGGGGTGTGGGCTGGTAGACTGAGGTAGGGCACTGGTATCCTGGAGATGGCAATCCATTCATGGAGAATGGAGACATCTATAGAGACAAACACAAGGACAGTTTACATTAAAGGAGGACAAAAAAAGTCAAATAATTTCCTGATGCTGTTAACACTCACGTTTCCACTGTGGAGGTTGATGATGCTGATTCCCACAGGGCTGTGCTGCATGTTAGTCTGGAGGTGGAGCATGGAGGCCTGACTGTCAGCCATCGTCATGCTGCTCAGCTGAGCTGGAAAGAGGGGGAAAAAAAAAACCATTTTTGTCATGGTAGCTCCTCATCAAATTTGTGTTGCCATTTTGTTGGGCCTCATTGAAATCGGCTCTGTGATTTGGTTTACTAACTCTTTACAAGAGCAACAGTATAAAAACTTTAATATGTCGAATAGTTTTTCTAGCTGAAACACTGAAGATGATTTATTTCACATTTGAATGAGTTTGAAAATGAAATCCTAAAAGAATCCAGCAGTCCTGGTTCATCCAATCAGAGAGGTGTTGCAGTTTTTGAACGCTGCCCCGTACCCTCCCTGTTGCCTCACCTGTCTGTTGCTGAAGCAGGCTGGCCTGGGAGGGCCCGTTGCTGTGGCCTCTGCTATCAGCCATCTGCTGCAGCCGGGGCACATCCACAGAGGTGAGCCATGACAGAGACTGCAGGTCCCCAGGGAGGTCCTCCTCCCTCAGCTGGGAGGGGTCCGTGGTCAGAAGCCTGCAAGACAGGAGAGGAGGAGAGGAGGAGGGGGAGGAGACGGAGGGGTGTGGTGGGGGTTGTTGGGGTTAACACGGCTGTCGGCTCAGACACACACAGATCACAAGTGGAATTCAAATCTAAACACTTGATAGAACATTTTGTCCTTCAGGGTGAGAAGCACTGCTAATGAGTGTGAATGTGGGGAAACAGAGATGAAAGCTGCTCAGTGAAGCTGTGTATTAGCCATCCAGGATTTACCGTAAGAAGATTAAGCACAAGTGTTATTTAGTAGTGACAGTTTTAATCAACAATGAGAGGGTTAAATAAGCTTTTCATTCACAGCAAATCATCTGTTGACATTATCATTTGTTTTTTTTTCTCAACTGGAGTACCACACTGATCTTTGCTTATCAGCTTTGTTGAGTAAAGATGAAATATAAAATAAATCATAGAATTACATATAATTATTAAGTAATAGGTTTTTTTTTTCATTCATCATTTTAGAAATAGCCCAAAAACTGGTTTAAATTTAGAATTTCTGTTTAACCAGTGCACTGCCAGTACCAGTCAACTTTCAGTTTTTTATGTGGCGAGCCTCAAAAAGGGAAGAAAGAAAAGAGAGGAATCCTCTTGAATCCTCTCCAGTCTCCTCTGCACACGCACTTACTGTGCAAGGGTTTAGTAATTGGGGTCGCTATGACAACACATACTATTCAGTTACTTTGTGTGTGTGGACAGTGCAGAGGTACACCCCCACCCCCATACAAATACACACACACGCACACCAAATCTCCAAATAAAAAATCAACCCTGTGTCAGGTGACCATGGTCTCGACTTACCCATTGGCTGAATCATAAGTAAACAACGCATGAGATCGTTTGAAACATGGGACAGCAGCACATGTTGCCTGCAACAGTTGGCCTTGTCTATTGAAAAATGATCACCTATTGTGTCCCAAACGACAAATCTGCCCAGTGGCACGTGGCTCTATTGTCTTCCCCAGACCCTTCCTTGATTGTCTCTGTCATTTCTTTTCTTTACACAGCCCTTGCATTAATCTGTTGGAATGACAGCCCTCACATAAGAGGGACAAATAGGATGCCATCTGCTTCCCTGTCCCTTTCCAGCCTCTATCCTCACAGCTCCCTCAACAACCCCCCTCCCCCCATCATCCAACCCCCCATCTCCTCTTAACGGGGAGATCAACGGAGCCTCGGGCCGGAGGGGGAGCAAATGTGGCCTGAGGTCAGGGCTCTGAGTCGGCTGTCTGAATAAGTGACATCATTGCTGCCAGGAATCAGCAGCACATGTCCTCAAACACCTTGAACATTCTGATATCTCTGAGCTTCGAACTTGGGAAAAAAAACTCTCTCTCTCTTCTATGACTTCTCTTTCTCTGTGACTGTACGAACATTATTTATTCAGCTTCTGTATGTGCGTTGTTTTTCCATAGAGACACTGTAAATCCAAATGAATCCAAACTCCACAGTATAGGCTCTGTTTAACGCTTGTCCTTGACAGATCTATTCAAGTCTGTGATGATCTATTAGAAACATAAAAAACCTACTGACAGAAATAGAATAGATAAAACACCAGGGCATCCCAGAGCCCCTCCTCTTTCTCTGTGTAAAGCATAGAAATTGCTCACTGATGCAAAACATGTTGAGCTGGTGTCTGCATGTATCATCCGAGCCTTTCCAGAAGTTGAACAACACCAAATATTGTTCCTCCTCCTCCTCCTCTCTCTCTCTCTCTCTCTCCTTTTCTAATTGGGAGCCACTTGTGCACACTGTTGACCCAGAGCGCCCTGTCTCCCCCTGAGCTGGCAAGCTGAGAGGCTCAGGCTCTCCGTGCGCCGACAGCGGGAGTGTAAACAGAGCTGATGGTTTCTGACAGATCCATTCAGACCGAAAATCATTTATTCTTTAGGATTTCTTTCCTCTCTTCTTTTTTTTTCATGCAACCCCCCCTTGTGCACAAAAAGAGCTGTCCATCTACCATTAGATTAAATATAGTGGCTTAAGACAGCTGGTTGCACAACGTAAATGAGGGAACTTAAAGGGTTGGATTCATAAAAATGATGCTTTTTTTTTAAATCTGTCTCAGAGTGTTTTTGTGTGACAAAAGAAAATTACACAGAGAAGTTTCTGTTACAATCCTACCTGTAGTCCTGTGGTGATGGATGATGCCCAGCATTCTCAATGATTCCTGACATCCTGGAAGTTATTCCACCTTCTATCATTTCCTGGGATATGTAGTACCTTTGCAATCAAACAATAATAACAATACACTTTACTGTTAAACAGGAAATAAACGTCAGGCATTAGTCATTACTGCATTCAACTTTAAACACCTGAAGTAAAAAAACATCATGTGATATATGTAGAAAAACC
>JAVQJX010187606.1:0-12062 GCA_036025115.1 Ambassis agassizii
TGTGTGTGTGTGTGTGTGTGTGTGTGTGTGTGTGTGTGTGTGTGTGTGTGTGTGTGTGTGTGTGTGTGTGTGTGTGTGTGTGTGTATCATCCTACAGTCGACTAAAAGCTGGCATGCTGCCTTTAAAATGACGGGTTTTGGCTTTAAACACCTTCTTGTGGAAGCATACATTATTGTGATATATGTAATGTTTGTTTTTTGATCTTACTTGTTTGAATGTCTGAGAAAAAAACGCTGTTTAGCAAAGGATGAGACTTGTTGCTATGGTAACTGCTGGAACTCTTGTTGCACATGGGGCAAACTTTGAAGTTTGTAAGCTTAGCCAAGTAGTTTTGGGACATTTTCCTACAAACACAAAATTAGCTTATTTTTTTCTTCTCTACATAGAGTTTGCATAAATATTGAGGGTTTTTTTTTGCCACTTTCAGAACTTTTCAGCGGATGTTTTTGGTCACATTTATGTAGTAAATTCTAAAGGTTTAACAAACTTTTCAAGCAGCACTTTCCATTATTCAGCCAATGGTGCCGTTGCTATGGTGAGGAAGAAAACTGGCTGCAAGGAAGGAATGGCATTTATAAATCTATGTACTTTTAAATAAAACAAAGTGTTTATCAGCAGCACAGATAGATTTGTGCTGCTGAAAGCAACAGTCAACACTGACAGGATGTGCGTGTCCTTGTGAAAAATAAAAGCAGGCATAACAATTGTAGAATTAGAGTCTGTTACTGCTGGCAGCGCTGCACAGGGTCTGATTTATTTTTCACTTTTTGTTCAGAAAACCTTGGCATGCCATCACTGTTTAAACTGTACACGCTGCCGTCGCTGCTTCCCCTTACAGGAGCAGTAAAAAAACAAAACAAAGATGGCAGCCGAAAAAAACAAAAAGGTCACCGCTGAGATAAATGAATATGTGCATTGGCTCGAATCGCTTGGCTTGATAAATCACAGCTGAAAATGAGAGTAAGTGCTCCTCTTCCCACAGCAAATGCAATTATGGAAATGCGTCAGGCCAAACCAACACACCTAAACATACGCAAAGACAAACAGGAGCTGTGCAGCGAGCGGCGTGATGGATGGAGGCAGTCATTCCGCTTTCAGGCAGGATGTTCTTCTCTCAATTTGCTCTGCAATCTGCATATCCAGTCTGCCTCTGTGCTCAGTTTACTTCAGTGACCCTGTTGAGAGAACATAATGCTGCGCCGGGTCCTGGAATGTAATTATGAAGCCTTGGAGTCAAGGTTTGCTTCACTCCTCTGCTGTTGTTTCCGTTCATTCAAAGCAGTGGAGACTAAATGACCGCTTGTGTTAAAAGGCTGTTCTTTTGCACACATTGATGTTCTGTGTGTGTGTGTGTGTGAGAGATTTCTTTTTTTTTTTTTGCAACCTTCACAGCTTTAGAGTGTGTTTGTGTTGACTGTAGCTGTGACCGTGGCTGCCTCAGTCTCAGTCTGTCAATATCCATCCTGTTCTTGTGAAGAAAAATCAGACAAAGACAATAATTTAAAGTAATATAATGAATAAATGATATTTCCCACTTTGGTGTAAGACAGTGAACACAGCACAGCGTTGCATCTTTTCTCTATAAGTATGGGTTTTATGCATTTTTCTCTGCATTAAAAGCCCCTCTGTGTGGAGCCGTCCTCCTGGTGCCATTACTTTTGTTGTCGTTACGAGGTGATCCGTCTGTTAGAACAGTGTTTTTCTGGCCTCGCTGACATTTATAGCTGACATTTTTAATATTTGAAAATTCTCAAACAATTGAAGTGAAATAACAGGAAGCAGAATCCCATTTGTGCGACGGAGGTTTGGCTCCATGTTCCTTTTTTTTTGAGGTCTTACACATCAGAGGAGATTTCCTATATTTCTGCCCTCCTTTTGCTTACCTGCTCCTGCTTTCATCTCACTCTATTCCCTCAACTTCTCTTCTCTTTTATCTTGGCCCACGTGCACGTGTGGCGTGCTCATCCGCAGGCGTGCGCTGTTGTGTTCACGTCTGGTCTGAGCTGCATATCAAACAGGCAGGGGGCCCAGTTTGTCTCCAGACACAGACACTGTCAGTTGGCACAGAGAGGGGAGGGGTTAGCGAGTAATTTCCTGACTCAGAAGCTCTCTCTCTCTCTCTCTCTCTGTCCTGGAAGATTTCCTCCCTCCATCCTCAGCATCCCTATTCAGCGCACACGCTCCCAATCCCATTGACCTCGGCTGGAAAGGCAAACAAGCACAGTGTGCAGTGGCAGCACAAAGAGAGCAGAACCGAGCCTCTAAAAGCCGCTTCACCTCATTGGCTGATGGCACTGCGGCGCCGATAAGAGCAAAGATAAGCCATTCTAAACAGGATAATGGTGAAGGAGTCAACATAAAGAGAGTCAGGAGAGGATCTTCACAGCTAAGGGTTATCAGGCACATAATGAGCAGCTGGAGGCAAAGGTGCATCCATAATAAACATGGGTGCCATGGCAACAAGTGATGAAGCTGCTTTTGTTGTTGTTCAGCATTTAAGCTAATTTACCACAAAAAAAAAGTAATTTATTGAGAGGGCGTCACCCAAAAGTGACCTTCACATCCTGGTCTGCACAGCATCGAGTCCTCTGCGAAGTATCTCTGTGAGGGTCACACAGGTTGTCTGATGGCAGCAGTCTGAAGGCTGGATGCTCCTGGCTGTTTTTTCTCATTACAAGGGAATGTCGATTACTGGAATGATAGCCTCGTCTGCTGTAATTGACCCGTTGCTTCAAATTGATACCATCTGTCTTCATACAGATGTAATGACCTTGTAATAAATCGACACTTTATTGCATTAACCCTGACTCTGCTTGACAGGTGACGGCTGCCTGTGAGGGAAAGGGGGTGAAAGTGGGGGAGGGGTCCAAGAAAAGTTAGACAAGCTACTTGAGTGTAAATGACTCCTTTGATTCCTGCAGCTCTCCATAATCATGGATAAACTGCAGAAGAGCTTCTATCCTGACTATGATCTTTTTTTAGCACCTCAGGGCTCAGAGGTAATCTGATTGGATCAAAAGAAAGGAAGAGATTGTGGAATCGGATTAGATTTTGTAATCTAGACTTTGGTGAGGATCAAACCTCAGTTTGTGTTGATAAAAACAGTTTAGTGCATTTTATCCAAAAAGTCCTGATTATCCTAAAAACTCAGCAATCGATCAGCAAACTGATTCTTCTGGTTTGCAGCTCTGCTTCCTGCCATGACTGTTAGCATGTGTGTGTGTGTGTGTCCTCAGAGCCAGGACGGGCGGTTTGAAGTCCGAGGTCGTCACGGCAAGTCTGTGCTGACCATCAGCGGCGTGAGGCTGGCCGACCTGGGCCGGTTTGACTGCGAGGCGCTGAGCAGGATCGGAGGCCATCAGAAGAGCATGTTTCTGGACATAGAGTGTGAGTAACACCACCTGATCACACACATGTTGAGGTCCTTGTGGAGTTCAGAAGTTCAGCTGTGCTTCTAATTCTTTTCATACTTTGCCAGTTTCTTCCGGTTTATTATAAACAGCTGACTCCCAGCACACACACAGCCTCCAGAAGGGTTAATTAGTGCGAGCAGATCATGCATCGCCCTCCATTTTCTCTCTCTGACAGCCCCCTTACTTCCCAGTGAGCGCGCCCGCTCCTCTGAGCCGTTTGTTTGGGGTAATCCGGGCCGGTCTCTCCCCCTGCTTAATGAGCTCTGAAGCTAAGATCTCCATTTTGGCCTCAGAATGATTAGGTTCATTATGAGAGCGGCTCGGAACTAAACCCATGGAAAGTTGAATACTTTATCTCTGTTGTCGTGGAAACCAATTTTCTCCTCTCTTGGCTCAGGTGATGTTTGGGTTCCATTCAAAACAAAAAAAAACAAAAAAACAGTCCTCCTCCCATTCTCCTGCTGTCATTACGCTGTAAACTTGTTTTTCTGGAGCCACACAGCTGACAACTTTGCTGTGAGTGTGGCGACGCTGAGCCAGCCACAGAACTAATGAACTCATTTACTAAGTCACTGCAGGCACGTCCTCGGCTGTGACAGAGAGCCAGGCATCAATCTCTTTAATGGAATCCTGCAAGCGAGCATAAAACAACCATAATGCTTCTCTGGCGGAGCCGGACCAACTGGGCTCAGAGACAATCCGGCGTTCTAAACAAAGCTCTGTGCTGACAGATATCCCAAAGTTCCTGACCAACCACACCATCTACTACTCATGGGAGGGGAATCCGGTGAACATAAGCTGCGACGTGATGTCCAACCCGCCCGCCACCCTGCTGTGGAGGAGAGAACGCTTCACCATCTCCGCCGACGATACAACCAGCACACGGGTGCACAGTATAGAGGGCAAATCTGTGCTGGAGGTGGGCTCCCCCCCACACATCAACTTTATCGCTCATGAGTTTTAATCTGGATGAACTGATGATGTGTCTCTCACATCCAGGTGACTCCCATGTCCGACAGAGACTTCGGCCGCTACAACTGCACAGCCAGGAACAACATCGGGATGCGTTACCAGGAGTTCATTCTGGCTCAGGCAGGTGAGTCTGCAGAGCTGCCTCCATTGTGTTCCTCCTCTAATGAGACTGAGCTTCCAGAATGTGTGGAGTCAGGGATCCCACACCTTTTGAATCACCGCTTTCACAGTAACTCCAACCACTTTGTAACCCTCTACCTCTCTACTAATGGTAATAGCCTTATTTGCAATTCTCAGGAAGATAAATTCCACTACAACTCCCAACCGCTATTCAGTCTAGCCTAATCTCAAATAGTGCTGGCTGATTTACCATACCCCTCGCTATTTACTGAAGTACCCCCTAATTTACGGTAGCGCAGCCTAATACACAATATTGCCGTCCAATTATCTTTAGTGCAGATTGAATTGCTCTGGCTAAGGGGAAAAGTAGAGAGCAAAGAGCTGACCTAATGTGGAGACTTGGAGGAAACAATGTGATTTGGAAGTTGTTTTTGACACACACAGATAAGATGAAAGTTTGCATCTGAACAAATATTTTATTTTGAAGGACAAATAAAAGATGCAGCAGGATTAAATTACCTTCACAGACGAGAATCATTACAGCAAAAAGGTCACAGGAAGTGGAAATATGATTATAAGTCAGGTTGATCCCCCTAGTGGCAGACATAAGGCACTGCGTCTGTCCTGACAGCATGTATGTTTTCCAGACGTCCCCTCGAACCCGTACTCGGTGCGTCTGTCCGCCGTGTCTCAGCGCCTGGCGACCGTCACGTTCATGAAGCCGGACTCTCACGGCGGGGTCCCCATCAGCTACTACCTGGTGCAGTACAAGGAGATGGGCTCGCAGGACTGGAGAGACGTCAAATCACACAGCGTCCAGAGTGAGTGCATTTCTATTTAATAGCACCGCATTTACCTGTGATGACAATCATTGTAATGTACTGTACATCCATTGTGTAGAATATAAGGAGCTCATTATGTGTCCGCATTGAGAAGGCAACGAAAAGCCCACTTTTCTGTTTCCATCTCTCAGCCAGCTTGAATTAGTCCAATCAATAAGAAGCTTTCACATAACATGTTCTGTACAGGTAGAAAAGAGTGATTCTCTTTGTGCTACGAGGAACAAAACCTCAACATGTAAGCCATCAGTGGGACCTTCAGGGTTTCTGAAGTACTATAAGGTCCACACTGCACCTTGGAGTCCTGTGAATGGGACTATTTTCTATTAAAAGCGTCATTTTGATGTGGATTTAAAGGTAGAATAATGTGGATTAATTCTGTAAAAAACTCTCCATTTTTTTTTCTAGATTATGTGAATAAATGTTATAAAAGGAGCTCCAGTATTTTTTCAGAATCCACCATCAAGTCAAACTTCCACCGTCTGTTTGCCTCAACATGGCAGATTAACATCCTGTCTGCCTCTCAGTATTTCTTCACACCAATCGAGCAGGAGTCCTCACTGCTTGAGCTGCCATGCGGCTCTTCAGAACTTTGGCCGAGAGATGTTGTTGGGTCATGACAGACGTGACAGGAGAGAGAGCTGAAAGAGCTCCTCCTCCTCCTCCTCCTCCTCCTCCTCATCTTCCTAGTATGCTTTACGACTCCAAATTGATTTCTGTACGCCACGAGGTGAAGGATGGATGGATGGAAAAATGGAAGCTGGAGGACGAATGTTCGGGTGATAAGCAGGTCTGACAAACCTGAGGGGCTTATCACTAATATCCCTCATTTCAGAGTCAATTACAGTATGGAGATGCAGCGCGGGGAATACTAAAGAGGAGAAAACACACAGCACACACAGAGGAGCTGAGTAAAAACTTCTATTTGAAATTAGGTATTAAAATCGGAGCCGGACTGATTACAAACCACTAAGTGGTATCTTATAATCACAGACGCTGCTTCACAAAGTCCTTACAAGGTATAATGAGACGTTTGGTTTCATTTCAGTGCTTACACCTAAATTGAAACGTCCCCTTATAGCCCAGCTGCAAATTGCAGAATTTGTTTTCACTTCCGGGACTGAAAGAAGCACCTATTACCAGTCAAGTACTTAATTTGTGACAAAAAAAAACTTCTGCTTACTTATTTAAACGTGTCGTCTCTGCAGCCACCGTTGTGCTGACCGGTCTGGAGCCCAACACGACGTACGAGGTCCGGGTGGCGGCTGTCAACGGAAAGGGACAAGGAGAGTTCAGCCACATGGAGAGCTTCCAGACTTTACCCATTCGTAAGTGTATCAGGGCTCATGATGTAAACCCGATGAAGTTATGCTCTTATTTATTCTAACCATGCAAGGCTGCTGAAAAAAAAAAAAGGCGCCTTTAATATTCTGCAGAGGATGAATGTTAGAAAGAAGACCCAATTAGCGAAATACAGCGAATAATAAAAACCTCCAGTCAACATTAATTACAGCCGGGCAGTGGGAGCTACCTTGTAATATGAATTTAATTCTGCTTAAAAACTCCCTCTCTCTCCTTGTACTGCAGCCTTATCTCATATCTCACATCACCACCTGCTCCCCTGCCTGGGAACACACACATAAAAACACACACAATACCAGGGATTGTTCTGCATCTCTCTGCTGACGCCTCATGTCCTCCCTGCAGGAGAGCCCAGTCCGCCTGCGGTGCACGGGCAGAGAGGGATGGGCAAGGCCTACCGGCTGGGCCTGGTCAAGCAGGACGACGGAGGGATGCCCATCGTGGAGTACATCGTCAAATACAAGACTGTGAGTGATTTACAAATTCCTTTTTGTCCTTAATGTGTGCTAATCCGCAGCTGAAAATAGTCCCATTGGATTAGAAGGACATTATGTGTTGACATTATGTGTTGAGTAGAGGCAGGGACCCGCCAAGATGGCCGCCGAACATGGTCGCCATTGCATCAGGAGTGGTTTTGTGTGTGAGGATATATTATTGACCAAATATGGCATTTTTTTCATAACAGGAAGTGCTTTTGTTCTTTGTAGTTTAAAAGCTGCTCAAAATTTCACTTTAATAAAGTATTTTTTTATCTGATTTTAAAGATAAAAAGACATTTACACCCACAAAATGTGGACATCCTACAATTTTTTTCTTACAATAAAGTGCTTTTTTCCTTTGTGTCGGACACAGTCGTTACACAGCGTGCGACACTGAGAATACTTTTCCTCTCAGTGGATTGTGCATGACTCACTAGTTTGATGTTGGTGCTGCGTTGGCGGCTAGATGAATGTGTTTTTTTTTTCTTGTTTTAAAGGAGAGTGCACACAAGCTCTGTGAATTCACTCATCCTTTTAAGTAGTTGATTTTGTGTGTGTGTGTAAAAGCAGCTTAAACTCAGTAGATAAGGAGAAGCAGAATAGATGGCACTCGCACAAAAACTCTCCACAGGACTAAGTGGGTTTGAGCAGGTCCAAATCTCCCATCTCCCCAGTGTTAATGTGTCCAAGCAGCCATTTCTGGGTAAAATAATACTGCTGCAAATGAAAACAGGAGGCTGAGAGGAGGCTTCTGGAAGCAAGGCGCCAAAGCTTCACACAGCGCTAACCACGTGTGCGGCAGCAGGAACGGCGGCCATGTTGAAGTCCTTGTGTCTCATGTTACGTCTCACTCCCAGGACAAAGAGGACCAGTGGATGACCAAGCTCGTTCCTGGAGCGAACGACTTCGCCATGCTGCAGCCGCTGCAGTGGAACACCAGATACGAAGTGGAAATCACGGCGCGTAACGTCAAAGGCCTGTCGGAGCCCACCTTCTACCAGTTCTTCATGCCACAGAAACCCGACATCACAGGTAATTATTCCTCACTTTTCTTTCTTGTTGTGTTCATGCCTCTGCAAAAAAAAAAAAAAAAGTGATAGCCGTGGCGATAACAAAAGCAAAGAGAGCAAGATGTTCCTGTGGAGATAAAGTCAGACTCAGAAAGCAGCTTTTCTTGTTGCTGCATTGCTTTCTGGACAAATGAGGCTGCTGTCATTGCAGAAATTGCCGGCTGCCTCTCCTGCAGTGACTTTCTCCCTGTGTGATTGTTGTAAAGTGCTTTGTCAATGTAGATTTTTAGTGTTACAGTGAACGCTGCTTTTTGTTTCCTCACATATCTGAAGGAGAGGAACATTAATTTCCCATAATTCAACATGAGAGTCAAAGGTGGGGCTCTCCTGCAACCTGTGGAGCTATTAAAAGCGCCTTATGTTGAGTTTAACATTTAATGATGCAGAAAAAAAAACTTCTCCAGCTACATGCTAATGCAGAAACAGACACTTTGAAGCATCACGTTCATACATGCTAAATTAAAAAAAAAAAAAAAACAGTGTGTGTTAACAGCCTTCAGGCGCTCACTTCACTTTGGCTGTCCTCTCTTGTTAGTAGTGCATCATGGGAAAAATAGAGCCGTCTTAATATTTCTAACAGGTTAAACACATCGTAGTTCAATCAACAGTATCAGATGTGACAGAGCTGCAAAGAAACAGAGAATATGTCCACACCTCCGTCTCCCACCACCAATTTCTCTTTTCAATTCTCCCTCTATGTATTATGCATCCACACTGTATTGAATCCCCCCCACCCCCCACCCCCCCATCCTCTATTTCCTCCATCCTATTTTAGTTTGTAACAGGCTGCATAACCTTCTTCCCCTCCTGCTTGCAGAGAATGCTTTAAGAAAAATGCCATTGATTGCAACGCTGCCCTTGGTTCCTTTTCAATTTACTCTTCTTCCTTGTTTTTTTTTTTTTTTAAATCAAAGCTTTTCTTTTTACCTCCTAAATCACTGCACTGTCTCTCTCTCTCTCTCTCTCTCTCTGCTCCACCCAATTACAGCGCCGTGTCTCCAGCGGTTTTTGTCGAGCACTTTTTTGCTGCTTTTGTTGTTTTTGAAGAGGCTTTTTTGTCTTTGATTGATTTCCTGCCAGCATCGTTACCGTGACGATCGGGAGCGAACTTTGCCCTCAGGCAGCGCAGGAAGCAACAACAACACAAACTTACAATAACGGTGCATTTGAATGCAATTTACAAAGTGAGCCATGTATGGAATCTGAATGTGTCCATCAGGAAGGGCGGGGCTAACCCCCTTATGACATCATAAGGGGTGGCAAACTTCTAGAGGACATAATAATAGGTCATGTAGCTACAGAGGGAGGCCATCTTTAAAGCCCAGTTAAAATAAGCACAACAGTGATGCTTAATTATAAATAACAGATTAGCTGTTCCTTTAAGGCTGAGGATGAGACACAGTGATGTCCTTTACTTGCTCTGTCCTCTCTTCCATTTAAAGCTTCGATTTCCTTTGTAATAATCTCATCAAAGCACTTGAAGAAATAATGCAGAGGGGCCTCTCGTCTCCCTCGCGATGGCTCCGTTCAAACTTTTTTCTTTTTCTTTTTTTTCCTGGAAGTGAAGCCAGCAAATCAAACACTTTTTATAGCGGTGCATTACATTAATCAAAGTCCCTCATCAATTTTCAAAATGAAAGCCGTTATTTTTTAAAGCGGTGTAGTGAAAAATAAAAAAACAAGTCTCTCTCTCTGAGCTGGTTTACTTCATAAAAAAGACGTTTATTATTTTGATATATGATGCATTCAAAGTCCCTTTTAAAATGATTCAAAGATGCTGTAGTGTGGGCGGGGCCAACACAGGGCCTTCCTAACTTCCTATTTTTGTAAGCAGAAAATGTAAATATAATTAACACTCATAAGTTGAATTATTGATCTGTGTACAGAGACACCAGCTACACTGAGACCTACACCTGCTTTGTGTAAAATAGTCAACATCCTCGCTGATGTTTACATGTTTACTCGCTCATTTATGCATCCAGCAAAGATAATCCTGTCGAGATCAAAGGATTGTGTTTCAGAGGGAGCAGACGGTAACAGCATGTGGGACTTCCACACTGAGCACGCTCCGTATGATGTCATCATATATGTTTTAACCTGGAGGTCTGAGGTGATAGGCTCGCTTCTGTAGCCGCCCTCAAGTAGCCATTAGAGGATTTATGTTGACAGGTTGTTAATAGGTGAAAGCGCCCCCTATGGACAGAACAGTTTGACTGGATGATAGGAAGGTTTTTTGCAGCATATTTGTGTGACTCCTGTGTATTGATCCTCCTGACTTGATCAGTTGTAGCAGTGTGTCCTCAAAGATGACGGCGGAGACAGACAGTGGAATTGTTCCATTAAATAACCCAGACAGCCACAATTACAGAAAAGTGGACCGAATTTCTTTGAAGTTTTCACTCGATTCTTAAGGATGCCGTATTCTTTAAAGTTATTTTCATTTCCTGCACTTGTCTGCTTCCTTGTCTCACTCAGACAACCCTCACTCCCACATGTTAATGATGGTGTTTACCTTCACAATCAATGGCTTCAGTCATCATTAATTGAGTCAGATCCTATCTGGAAACAGTCAATCACTGCTCAGGCGTAATGAGTTTGTATTGTCAAAGATGTGTATGAATGGCTTCAGGTGGATCTCTGGTTGGTGAATGATGCTGCTAATGTGTTTATAGATCAACAGGTAATCAGTAAAAGAGTTAACAGAGCAGAGAAATCAGAATTAAAAAGCTTCAGCAGAAGAATCCAAGGTTGTATGTTGTGAAATGAAACATTTAAGTGTAAGTCTAATAAAAGAAAAAAAAAACAGGAAAACATTATGTGATGTCTTGAAATTCAGTGTCTGCCTTCAGTTGATTTATAATGTGAGAGTAGAGAGAAATAATGAGGTCATTTCTGTAGGAGGGTCTCTGAGAAAATAGAGGGCACCGCCGCTCTGCTGCTGCTGTACTGAATGATCACCTGCACTCAAACTGATGCAACAGTGGAGGTGAAAAACATCAACACAGGTCACAGTGATGAAGTGTCTGCTGGGGCTGAGAGCCAGACCCGCACCGTGCATGTAAATACTCTGATTTCTTACCAAGAAATGGAAGCTGGAGGTACCAGGTTACATGCTAAATCCAGCTTCCCCCGTTACCTAGCAACCGGGGATATTTTTCTCATCTAAACCCAAAAAATCAATTAGTCTGTACTTTTTTATCTTGAAAACACAGCAGATGAAAAGCTCACTTGTGTTTGTATTATTGTATAAAATAAAAACGTGAACGCTGCATGATGAAGATGAGTGGATTATGGGATATGTGGATGCTTCGGGGAGATGCAGAGCCGTTTGTTTACCAGCTCCGGCAGCCAAATTAACTCAGATTTACTTTCAAAAGGTGAGATACAAAACAGTAGCCTATGGCAGTGGGAAAATATTGATCCAGTCTGCAAGTTTAAATCCCACTTCCTGCTCGGTTGGTGAAAAGCCTTTTAATTAGAGCTTCGTCTTTGACTCGCTTCCAGTCTGCGCTGTATGCAGGAACAAAGTCAGCGCCGCAAGAGTCATTTAGGTTGTGACACGCAGCCGGTTTGGGTCTTTTTTGTGTTGCTTTGGCACTCTGCTCTGGATTTGAAACAAAACACTGGCTGCAGGATTGGAGTGTTGACTTTGGGCTTTAATAGGAAGGTGTCCCGCTGAACTGGTAAAACAGTGTGTGTGTGTGTGTGTGTGTGTGTGTGTGTGTGTGTGTGTGTGTGTGTGTGTGTGTGTGTGTGTGTGTGTGTGTGTGTGTGTGTGTGTGTGTGTGTGTGTGTGTGTGTGTGTG
>JAVQJX010187612.1:0-11603 GCA_036025115.1 Ambassis agassizii
TCTATGTACATCTCTGTATGTGTGTCTGTTGTATGTATTTAGCAAATCTAACTGGAGGCAATGAATTGAAAAAAAAATTGAGGTGAAAGTAAACCAAATGTGTCTTTTGAGCAGCAAACACACATTTCACTTCCTGACTGCTCCATTTATAACATGCATTATGAGATCCTAAAGGCTCTTTGTCCTGATGTATACTCTGAACAAAGACAGTTCACACTCTCATTAATGAGCCAAACACAAGAGGTTAATTCACACTCAGTAAATCACAAGCATGCAAAAGAAAGAGAACATGACACAGGAGCTATGAGTAACATAGTGAACAAACAAAGCAAAGACAAGCACTAGTACTGTATAGCAAGTAGATACACACCACACACAGATGGATTGAGCACAATCACACAGGTAGGATGCAAATGCCACAGTACTGTCCGTTACAGGCTTTTTTTTTCAAATGCTGAGCATGTACAAGACAAATCCTGTCTTTGTCTATGTTTTTCTTTGATTCTCCATAAGAGCATGTTTATGTTGGTCTCATAAGAAGATGAACCTGATATGAGACCGCTGAAGCTGTTGATGGCACTCATACGTTTTCACAAACCAATAGAAGTATTTTCAGTCAAAATACCTTATTTGCACGAGGAGCATTTACACAAAAAACAATAATTAACAACGATGAACGACAATGACATGTAGCAGAAGATGCTGGGGGAGGTGGCACCATGAATGAACCATAAATTATTATTAGTGGCTTTTAAATACATATAATAACTGAGATACAAAAACCTGAATAGTGAAATCTTTAATTAGTCTATGTGAAATAGGCATAAAAAAGCTGCCAGATTATGTTGCTAAAGAGGGTAGTTTCAAATTCTGCTACGAAAAAAACAAAAACGACTACAAGGTTTTGTCTGTAACACAATAATTATTATTGACTCCACAATGCCAGTGAAGGAGAGTGTAAATGTACGGCATGCAAGTGCAGGCATTTGTTTATGTAGTACCTGTTGGGATGCGAGGTAGGAAGCATGAATTGGAACTCAACTACACACGTGTTGTCCTTCAGCTGTCGATGCTGGACACTGTTGAGCTCGTAGGCAATGTATGCTCTGCGGACATACACCTGAGAAAGTCACAGACAGTGTTAGACAGATGAATAAAGTGTGTGAGGGTTCGTCAAATGTAACATTTAAAATTAATGCGCTCACCTCAAGGGCAGCCATCCTGACCACTTGGTTACTGTGGTAGAAGAAGTTGGGCAAAACATCAAAGATAGAGGTCTCTGACAGGATCAGTTTCTAGAAAAGAAAAATAATAAACCAACTTGAACACATATAGCAAAACAAAGCAAGCAACAAGAGTGATGCCTGTATTAATAGCTTACCTGCAGGTTTTCAATGCAGAACTGATGCCCATACATGTCGATGGCAGAGAGGAAGATGGACTCGACCTGATTGTGTCGTAACTCATAGGAGGGAAGATGAGATGCTATCAACACCTGAAAAATGAGATGTGTATACATATACATATGTATAAGCATATTATTAGTTTCTTTTTTTAATTCATAATAATCTACTTTCTGCCATAGTGGAAGTGTACTGACATCTGGTGGTGAAAATCTCAGCATGAGCACAGTCACTTTGGGAGACCCCAAGTAGAAATGATTTTAATGAATTTTTATAAGGAGTTTAAGGAGTTTATATAAAACATGACAAATTCCTCCGAAAGGGAGAGCTGACCTGACGAGCACGCAGTGCCACTTTGGCATTAGTTGTCTTGCTGAGCTGAGTGAGTTCAGTCAAAATAGTCATCAGTTCATCTGTCAGTGTGGGATCACGGCCACACAGCTGGTCCTATTCACAGGAGAAGACAGAACATAAAGTAATGTAGCCATTTTTTTTTTACCAACTGTAAGTTACTTTTCTCACCAGGTTCAAATATTCATTTAACAGACTTCTACAGTTCTGATGAAGTAAGTAGGGTCACTTACAATCAGCATAGTAACCAGCAGATTCTTCTTAGTGACTTGAGCATGGGAGAAGATATAATTGAGCACGTTGGCCATGTCCCCTTTGTTTTCTTCACGCAGCGCAAACACACACTTGTCATAGTGTCCTGTTAGGAAACAAATACATTACAACTGTGAATACACACATGAGAATTAAGGTGAAAGAGCTCCACCAAGTGGAGAAAAACAGTCAATGCAATCCATCTGGACAAGTGGTTGCTATTTCTTTACCATTCTGGAACTGGATCTCTACTTTCAGATACTGCCTAAGCAAGTCCATCACCACTGCCTTCATGTGACCCCGGATGCCACTGCGATACCTGTTGAAGACAAAAACAGTCTGGGTCTTGCACAAAGTGATCAATATGTACAATTATGTATTATGTTGAGTAAGTTGCTCACTTCTGCACCAGCTGAACGATGCTTTGTGTGTTCATAAAGAAGACTTCTCGCTCTGACTTCTTGCTGAGAGTAGCTGCATGACTGTCCAAAATGTTTGCAATCTGGAAACAAAGAAGATAAACAATCTAAGTATTTAATCCCCAGACACAATGGAGACCCATACGCTATTAATCCCAGTAGCATTGATGACCTCACGTGAGGAGTTACATTCAAATTGTACACCAGGACCAACTGGTATTCTAGAATTAGTTTTTCTAGCTGGATAGAAAATTGAACTGAAACTGGACTGTTAAGAAATCAGCCTGTCTCGCGCTCTGTACTCCCAGTCCTGAAGTTAGCATGAAAAGCTAAATTTTAAAAAAAATGAGTGCTGGCATGCGTGCATGAGAATTCTGTGGGTGTATGTATGTTTAAGTGACACACCTGTTGGCTGGGGAACTGGCAGAGCACTGAGGTAATATTGCTGGCATACTGAGCCATCTCCTTCTTGATTGCTTTCTCCACAGCAGGAGGGATGCGACCTGACACACTGGTCATAATGTCTTGAAGCTCCAACAGTGGCAAAGAGGGATCACGCATGGTTTTCATTAGTCTTTCCACCCACTCTTTCAACTGCAATAAACAACAAATACATACTTTTGAGGAACTGATTAGTTGAAGGACCAATTTCTGCTGGGCACACAGGAATGTGTGAACACTTACCTTTGCACTGAAGAAAGGCTCAGGGAGGCAGTAACCATTCATTATGTGTACAAGATGATCCAGTGTATTGTGGAAGACCCTGTGTAGCTTCTCACCTCTCAGAGCAACAGCTTGGATAGAGGGCAGGGCCCCTGTGTGTAGCTCTGCCTGTGAACAAACACAAATACAAACCACCTTTACCACCACTTTCTTCTTTCCTACCATTAGCCTGGCTGGAATGACAACTGACTCATGCACACACCCTCAGAAAATGGAGCCGTCATCTTTGTTGACAATTTTGCTAATCACACACCCAAATAACAAATATAATGTTCATAATGTGTGTTAAAAATATTAATCCAGTGCAGAAAATGCCTCATTACTGCATTACTCAGCCATAACGTACCTGTTGCACTCTGCTTGGGTCATCCAGTTGCAGTTTGGCAATGACGCAACCGGGTTCCAAAGCTGCTCCTGCCCTCTTCACATAGTGAATACATCCAGACTCTGCAGCGGTGAGCGTCATAACCATCTTCATCACCTAGAATTTAAAACATTTCAAGTTTTAATGTAATGTTCTACACAACATAGCACACAGAAACAGTCTATAGCAGCAGACACAAGCCGGAAAAAACATACCTCTATTTCAGCGTAGCACTGGCCAGAGAACACATGCCCGCCATCCTCTATGGTGTACTGAATGAGCTTTCCTGCTGACGGCGAGCGTAGCAGTGAAGGATCATTCTCCTTTTCAAAAACACATGTCTTGTTCCCAATTGTGATGCGATACCTGTGGAGAGAAAAGATATTTGAATATGTCAGAAGAGCAATGCACACCACAATATAACTTTATCAAGACTTTATTTTTATCTTACCGGTCCACCTCTTCCTTCATGTAGGTAGTGTAACTGCTTCCATCATAAGACAACAAAAGACCTCCATCGCTTAGCCGATGGACATCCACCTCGGAGCAGGAGTTGTTCATGATGACCACGTAAGAGTTGGGAGACTGACGAGTCACTGTGAGGACATACTTGGTACCTTCGTAGATCAGCTCCACATCCACAGTGTTGAGTAGTGTGTGCGCTGGGAGTACCTGACCCCTGGTCAGAGAGAAGAGAATATTTTGTCATTTCATTCAAACACTGTATTATACACACAAATCCATTCATGTCACATTTTCACCTTTCAAGAGAATGCAGAAAATTGGAAACACTGTTCCTTAGATTGACATCCGCGACATGCAGTGCACCGCTAACAATTCCCAGCATTGTATCGGGACGCTCGGCCTGCAAGCAACCATAACTTTAAATAAACATCATACACACATTTATATGTGTTGTCACTTTTCTTTTCAGCGCGAATGCATACCTGCATCTTCTCTGAGATAAGCCTGTCCAACCATCCTGTGTCAATGCTGTTGTGCTGAAAGCTCTCTGTTTCCAGCAGCTTAATGAGGTATTCAACTGTAGTCCTGAAGTCTCCCCTGATAGACAGCTCCTTCAGAGCGACCACCATGTTGCTAGAAATGGACACAACATTTTATTAAAAAAATTGAGCAGAAAATGTTTTTTAAGTTTTCAAAATTTCTGAGTTCACTCACGAGATTGCCTCTTCCCGATTCTCTCCCCATGAGAAGCAGTGTCCAAACTGGGAATCCGCAAACTCGTGCAAACCACCCGCTGCTGCAACACTGAAGTAGCCCCACACATTTTTATTGCTGCGGAAATTGAGCTCTTGCACGGTTCCCGAGCTTGGTTTGAAACCCTGAAAAACCACATTTTATTTCCTAAAAATCTAAAAAGGCGATTTTGAAGAACAGTGCTGTCTATTTATTGTAGAGCTGAAGAGAATAAAATATAAATGTGCTGCTATTTTGTGTAGCAGGGGTAAATAGTACCTCATCAGGATTTTCACTGGTGATACGTGCTGCGATGACATGGCCTCGTGGGGAGGGGGTAGTGGACAGGCACTCAAAGTCTATCGGACAGTCACCCCAAGGCTGGAGTCCATAAAGCATCCTGATGTCTTTGATGCGGTGAAGAGGAATACCCATAGCAATCTGACAAAAGAGGCCAGCATTAGCATGACACATGTTCATGCTCACAAACTATGTAAATGAACGTGTTAATGTGATGCTCATCAACATGTTTTAAGTTCTCTATACTTTCTAGAAAGAACATTTATGCATCTGTCATATAGTGGGTGGTGTTGTGGCCTTGATAGAGATACCTTAAGCCACTCCCACAATAACGTCCAATCAGCTTGACTACAAAGCCTCCCCAGCCCTTCAGCTTGACTGCCACTGACCTATTTACACACAATCCCAAACACTGCAGAAGCAACCACGTGACCTCTTGCTGCTACAATCCTGTGTCTACTACAGCGTTTCTGCATATTGTCTCCTTGCTTTGTAGTCTGTTGCCATAGTGACAGGGGGCCAATCAGAATGGTGATGGCAGTGAAGCGTGTTAACTTTGTCTGCAGCAGGACAGGAACAGACTCAGACGCACTGTATGTGATCTAACAGCGTTACGTGGCAGGTCGACTGACAGAGCAACACTGACCTGCAGTTGAGCAGCAGGCAGGTTGACATCTGCCACCATCTCTGTGCAGGGATGTTCCACCTGCAGACGCGGGTTGAGCTCCAGGAAGTAGTAGCTTCCATCTTGGCTGTAGAGGTACTCCACTGTACCTGCACTAACGTAGCCCACCATCTTAGCCAGCTTTACTGCACACTGAGGAGAGAGAGTAGCTCTGTTCAAACCATGATTGAAATTGGCTTAGTCTTCATCATAAGCGCTGTATAGACAA
Source organism: Ambassis agassizii (assembly GCA_036025115.1). NCBI lineage: Eukaryota > Metazoa > Chordata > Actinopteri > Ambassidae > Ambassis > Ambassis agassizii. The sequence continues at coordinate 5,903 of JAVQJX010187612.1, forward strand.
AAAGGGTTGTACCTTTTCCATATCCTCAAACACATCAGAAGTAGCAATAGTAGCAGGAGCCTCCTCTATAATTTTCTGGTGACGTCGCTGCACAGAACAGTCTCTGCCAAACAGGGAAATGGCATTGCCATATTGATCAGCCAAAATCTGGACCTCCAAGTGGCGGGCATGCTTGGCAAGCTGCATGACGAAAATTGGTGATCCTGGAACTTCTGCCTGGACCTAGACATTGAAAGAGAAGTATATTCTTGAATTGTCCAGATGCAAAGAAATAAAGAAATACTAATGTAAGCAACTTTAATATAACTTGCACATTTAAATGTGCATTTACCTGTCTGAAAAGGTTTGGGAAGTCATCGGCAGAGTTGACTTTACGGATCCCTTTTCCTCCACCACCTTCAGAGGCCTTCACCATTATAGGGTAGCCAATTTTCTCTGCAGCCTGACAATGAAACACAGGGGTTTACTGGATGAACGCAAGTGCATACACCAACACATATGCCAAATTAATCTGCAATTATGAACTGCTTGTTGGATGCCTTGCTTACTTTCAAACCATCTTCTACATCCTGGACACATCCAAGTTCATACACATCATGAGGAACATTAATGATCTTTTTCCTTTGATTGCTCTCAGTCCGTTCCACTGACAGACCTGAGTAAGACAAATAGATAAAGATGATATTGAGCAAAAAAGCTTTTCACCACAGTTGTGTGATATTAATATTTTCTTATGTTGCAATAAACCCCAACCTGTTCCACTCCAAGGCAGGGTTGGAATGCCAGCTGTCTGAGCCACAATAGAGGAAGCAATCTTGTCTCCAAGAGCCCACATAGCCTGACTTGGGGGACCTAGGGAACAAGTAAAGATAAATAATAAATAATGCAATTCCCCCCCTGTGGGACTAATAAAGGTTTTTATCTTATCTTATCTTATAAAAAGTATTTTAAATGCGGAAAAGAACTATGAAAAAGGTCCATAATGTGATTTAATTTTCTTACCCATGAAAGCAATGCCATTCTTATGAAGGAGCTCTGGGAGTTTGGGGTTCTCTGAAGCATGACCCCATCCAGCCCACACTGCCTGTAAGATAATGAATAACAATTACTGATTTTACTGTTAATGTAAATAGAAAAGCTGCAAAGGTTTTTACAGTCTTGTGGTACCTGAACAGGTATTCGTTTAGCAATGTCGAGAATGAGCTCCACGTTGGCATAGTTGTTGTTATTAGTCCCTCCTGGCACTGGGACATAATGATCTGCCATTTTGATATACTCTGCAAAACACAAAAAAACATTGTAAAATGACATTCTTCACTACTGTTCTGCAGGTTGATACCAAGTGAAAAAGAAAATAAGTGGACTATTGAGTGCCTATTAAAAAGTGAGTCAATTCTCCTTTTCCTCATTATAAAGCAATAAAAGACATCAACTTTTCCCATATTTCATGTCACTGCTATTGCTCACCTGCATTGGCCTTTAGATCTTCAGGGGTCACCATCACAACAAAACGGATTGCCCTTTCATTACGGAACATCTCATAGGCCCAGCGGCGAATGGAGCGCATGCATTTAACTGCTGCAATGCCATTGTTAGCGATAAGCACCTGTATGTTTAAAAAAGTTGCATTAGTCATTATGTCATATCTGTGATGATCACATTTCATTTCCATTTTTATAAATGTTATATTGAAATACACAACATGTCTGAATATGACACAATTCAGTTTCTTTCAGCATCTATATAAGAGAGCAATAAATTAGATCTGTTACCTTCTCAATGACCTTGTTGCCACCAAAGCGGGTGACAAATTCAGCAGGAGAAGCCACCGTGAAATCCCTCTGCAGATCAATCCGCCTACGATCTCTGCCTTGTTTCACCAAGTGCAGCCCTGACATGCTTGATCTGTTGTTAGGAAAAAAATATAACATAGAATGTTAATAGAATATACCTTTCTAGTGTCAAAAGAAAAATATCCTACACCTGTGGGGCCTTCAAAAGGCTCTGGTGTTACCTCATATTGATAAGAAACAAATAATTTCAATAGCGTTCTGAAGTCTCTCATCTTTAACTTCACAGATTTACAGAAATGGTTACTAAGTTCTATATATGTATATAAGTAAAATATTCATATATAACATATTCATGGTGTAAAATATGATAATGGTCAAAAGTGATGAGGGTTAACAAAAACTTGTCTTTGAGAATAAATTTGCTTGCAACATAACTAGTGAAAGTGTGTTGTATCCTCAAACATGTTTACATGTTAAGGCAAGCGTCTTTAACCAGACCTGCAGAGCTGTATGAATCAAGCTCCACCTCAAAAAGGAAGCATGAGGCCAGTGTGTAGTTGAGGGGGGAGGGATGTCACTATCAACTGGAGGGTGTGGCAGAGCCTGGGCTCGTTTGGCTGGGTTGGCTGGCTTCTGTGGCCTGATATTTCATTGTTGCATCACTGCCGGGATAAACGGCACAAGGCAAATTACTGTTTACTCAATAAAGGCTCTGATTTCAATACCGAGGTGGAAGTGCAAAGGTTCCGTCTGTGCTGTGTGAGAGGATATTTTGATGGTGAAGAAGACAGACACCTAATCAGTATTTCTAGTTTTGAGTTAACCCTCACTGCCGTCTCAAAATTGGTCGCATAAAATTGGTTTGGATCTGGACTGGTCAAAGCAAAGGTGAAAACCCAGTGAAACTTGAAGTTGGTACAGAACCTGAAGATTGCTGCAAGCATTAAAATGGTTTTTATTAGTGCTAAATGCCTCCTTTTAGCCATTGGACTGGAAATTTCTGTATCTTTTACAGCTTCCTCAAACCAACATTTTAAAAAGCTGTGCCGGCTCTCCAACCTCGCACACTCAGGACATAGAAACCATATTTTCACACATAGTGTATAAGGGAGGCTATCCAGGAAAGGAAAAGTACACAGTCTGAACACAGCATGCTCTTTGTCACTACAGACATGCTGCCACAAACTAGTTTAAGAAAAATGCAGAAAACACTTGGCTGCCTGACATGTCGTCATAACATATACTGGTATTTGAATGCATCTTAACACCACATCATGTTAAAACATTTTGTTAGTATCCAGAGAATAGGAATCTAACCTTAAATTGTGCATGGGACCATCAATGTGGTCAAAGCCCATTTCATAAGTGCTGTCAGAGCTACCAGAGGATGGTGACAAGGAACGATTCTCCTTTTCCTCCAGCTGCATGTCTGGCTTCCCTTGAGTTTCATCCTCGGAGTTCTCCTCCGATACCGATCCCACAAGGAAGTGAGAGTGCAGTGACGCCACGGCGGGGTTCTTCTTGGCAGCACCTTCCTGCTGTGCCATTGCTGGACGACACGAGCAGGCTGCAAAAACTGACAAGACAGAGAAGAGGCAGCGACAGTTATAGAGGAGATACAGAGTCCAAATATCAGGGTACAGGTCAGAGTGACACAAGACTGACTTGGCTAAAATGTGAGGCTGTTTGACATATTGCAAAAGTGGATTACATCATTTTCTTGATATTGCTACACTACGAGTAATTTATGCAAGTTATGAAAAGTACAATCTCTGAATGTGCCAGAACAGGTTCTTATTGTTTTTTCAATAATGACAAATGATCATATCTGCAGCACCTTCTGTATGATTAGCATTCTGAAACACAGATTGTTTATAAAGCATCCATTCACATTTTGTCACCAGAATATGTGCTTAAAGCAAAAAATAAATAAATAAATAAATAAATACTTACAGCTAAAGAGGTTCACTGTCAAGACAACAATGTGACCACAATATACATTGATTTTTACAACTTAAAGACAACAGTTACCTACCCCTCTACTATACAATTTAATTAACCTCAGCTCGTAGAAACAAACTAGCAGTATTCTTATCAGGTTGCAAACTCTCTGGTTGCTACAACTAATTATTCCCCTACCGGCTCGACCAAGTGGAAAAAGTAGATTCTCGGGTAAGGCACACCTTACCTATCGATAGCTGCTTGCGGGACCAGAAAAACAAGCCGAGCACTGCAGCCAGACAAGCTGCCAATGTGAACCAGGGGTACATCACAGACAGAAAGCAACGACTGCATTTAGCTCGTCAGTCAGCGCGAAACTTCCGACCCAAACCGTGTTGACAGAACTAGAAGTGTTTCCTAGCAAACCCTTGAGAGTAAGTTACCTGTCACGTAAAAGCTAGCTTGTCCAAAACAGGAGCCACAGATAAGCCGAGGCGCTAATGCTAATAACGCTAGCTTATGCACAGCAGATAATACAGTTTATAATGACCCTGTACTGCAGACCGGTGTGCTGTCCAGCAGAACTGACAACCAAAGACGGGCAGATAAACGTCTAGGCTAACAACTTACCGCCAGAGATAAACCGACAAGTAATCCTGAAATATTTGAGTCAAATAGATCGATAAATTAACTATCAGACATCTTAGTTTCCAGTGATGGTGGATACAAATCACATCATGATGAGGTCACAGAGCTCCAACAGCAGAGAGTGGGGTGATGTGACGATGCGCAGGCAGGTTACTCCCGGACAATGACCTCTGACAGCGGCTTCCGCTATAGATATAGACCAGGTAGAAAAGACGTCACAACATAAAAGAATGACAGTATACTGTACAATACTGTAGATTGTGTAAGAATATGATATAAGAGTAGATACTAATTACGTTATCTAATCTAAACATAGCAAAAACGTATTTACCCATCAAATATCCATACGTTATTTTCACGAATATAATTTAGAAATTAGAAAAAATATTAGAAAAAAAAAAGAAAATTCACCCTTGCTGTTAGTACTTTTGTCAGAATACAGTTAAACATTTATGTCGCTCTTTCTGGTCAAATGAAGATAACAAAGTCCGTCATTCCAACGTCATAGGTTATATTTCACAAACGCATTACAGTATATGCATCGTTGCTAGGCAATCAAGACCCACTATCCCACAATAAGCGATTCCTATCTTTTGAAACTATATCTAGGAAGGGCTCACTCGCAGAAGACCAATCAAATTGTAGAGAATATTTATGGGCGGAGTTGCAATGTAACAAGAGGGACGGGACCCGGAAAAGGTGGTTTTGTTCATGCATGTACAGCATGTGCCGTATATGAAGGAACACGTGCTTCTTTCATGTGTTTTGTGCAAATGTGTATCACAGTTTCTGCTGCTTGTTATCCTGAACGCACCACTTATGCTTTAAACCGGTTTGAACACACTTTTGTTCACATGCAAACTAAGTTTAGAACTGCCTCAGCTGAACCTGGTGTCACTGCAGCCCTGATTAGAAAGCTGTTTGCAACAAAGGTTTATACATTAAACTAAGCCTGTGCTTAATGCATTTGTACAAATCAAACTGCAAACACAAGGATGTTTTAAAATGAAACCAAATCAATGGTTGGCTTCATGAAGTCACCTAAAAACCGAGAGGAAAATGCAGTGTTGTTACAGTTATGTCCACTAGATGGCTTCAGAGGCCTTTTGTCTGTATTTAAATGGTCATTTTCTGGATAGGATCTCTTTTATTATAATAGTGTGTCTTGTATTTGTGTAGATTGCATTACATTTAAGAACTGAAGAACAGCATTTTAGCATAAATGGCACAAAACCACTTGCATATCAGCTATTGTAACTTATCATAGACATAATTCAAACCAAGAGTCACACGCATGTGTTGGACTCATTCTCCTTAGG
>JAVQJX010187640.1:0-10473 GCA_036025115.1 Ambassis agassizii
TTTTTTTTTTTAGACCAAGTCCCATTTGAAATGTCCCACTTTTTGTCACAAAAAACTCCCCTCCTTACTCTCCAACCACACACACACACACACACTGTCTATTTTAGCGTTTTAGCGAGTGTTGGTTAATACCTCTGAGCCCACAGCTGAATTAAACCATTTGAATTTTATTTTAGTTCATCTGTTTTTTTTTGTTCTGTGCAGCAAATTCAAAGAAGGACAGTGAGAATACCCCAGTGAAAGGAGGAAATGGGGACCTCGGTGCGTATCTGTTCCTGGATTTATATGTTTGTCTGTTTATACAGTGATTGCTTCACGTGTGATGCATTCCCACTGACATCTGTTTTTATCCTTCACAGATGACATGGAAGATGACTCTGTGCTGTCTGGTGGAAAGGTAAGATGACATACTGGCTTCTCAGTTGGGCTGCAGCTACCAGACATTAATATCATGTGCTTTCTAGTGAGGAAAGTAAAGATGAATGCCCACCAGATGTTGGATGATCAGAGCCACTTCTTTATCGGCTGAAAAATCTCTAAATCCCACATAAGTGCAATGCCCATAAAGTCGTTCAAAAACACTATCATTCTGTCACCCTCCAATCTTTAACCACAATGTTGTCTTCTCCAGCTGTGTACTAAAATGTGAATAGAGGATGTAAAATGATGTCCTCCAAAAGCAGCTTTGTATCATTGCAGCAGGCAACTCTCTGTGGAGAACAGTCAGCATAGAGGTCAGTATCTACAGATGAGTCTGAACCGCTGTGCTCTCTCCGCAGGATGACGAGGAACAAAGCAAAGGAGAAATCAGCCGACTGATGGACGCCAGTGAGGACAATGTGACCGAACAGACACACCACATCATCATTCCCAGCTACGGGGCTTGGTTTGACTACAACTGGTAAGTTCTGTGAGATAAATTACATGAACAAATATCTACCTTTTGTGCCACACATGCATTACAATGTTTCTCCTAGGTTTACTGTCTTGCAGGGGGGTATGTGTCCATACCTTATTAGCTTAACATAATTAGTGGAGTTTTTCAGACTAGTACGTCATAATAAGATTAACATCAGGTTATTTTTTTTGTTTATAAAAGAATAAGGTATAGACCTGTTCTATGGGAAAGGTAACCTTACCAATACTTCTGTTATGGTCTGGTGTTATATAGAAAATAAAATAAAATCAACTTGATCTGTGTGTGAAAATACAACCAAATCAAAGTTTATCACAGTGTTTCATCCGTCCTTGACAAAAATATTTTCCCTTTCCTTTTTTTGGAAGCATTCACGAGATTGAGAGAAGAGCCCTGCCCGAATTCTTCAATGGGAAGAACAAGTCCAAAACTCCAGAAATGTGAGCAGATACACCAACATCACACACAGAATAAAATTGTCATCACCCAAACTGCTAACATTTTCCAGCTAATCTCACTTTGTGTCTTTTGAACCTCTGAACAGATACCTGGCCTATCGTAACTTCATGATTGACACCTATCGGCTAAACCCTCAGGAGTACCTCACCTCCACCTCCTGCCGTAGAAACCTGACCGGGGATGTCTGTGCTATCATGAGGTACGCTGAATGCAGTTTTAATTTGTCTGTCTGTCTTACAGGATTAGAAAATATGTGGTTCCACCAAAAAAGCTGTATTCCTTATTTTTCTTACATTTTTTGTCAGAGTACATGCATTCCTAGAGCAGTGGGGTTTGGTGAACTACCAGGTGGATTCTGAGAGCCGCCCATTGCCTATGGGCCCACCTCCAACACCACACTTCACTGTGTTGGCTGACACACCCTCTGGTCTCATTCCTCTAAACCACAGACCCCCATCGGTAAGATGATGATCAGATAAAAACCTTTTGTTCAGTCAGTACATATGTATATCAAGGAACTCGGACAAAATAATATCCGCCATGTTTTGTCGCATATTATTTTTTAAAACGACAAATGCATACTTGGTCCAGTTGTTGATTTAATGTGTGCTGTGTTTGATCCTTTCAGATTCCTCCTCCACAGCCAATGCCTAACTTTGGCGACAAGGGCAAAGATAAACCCATCGACCTGCATAACTTCGGCCTCCGGCCTGACCTCTACAACAGGAAAAACACCAAGGTTGGAACCAGCATCAATTCTGAGCATGTTTTCTGCATATGAAACTATACCATTTCCTCATATCTCACACATATTGGGTGCAGGGTAAAACTGTCACCACCACCAGGGATTGGACTGAACAGGAGACTCTGCTGCTGCTAGAGGTGAGTCTGTAAAACGCTTTTGATCGCAGAAATCTCCAGTCAGACACTATCGTTGCATGTACTTTTTCAGTGCCAGCCTTTTATCTCTTGTATTTCTTCCTTTTTTTGCCACTCTTTTTCAACCTACTTGGCCTCATAAATCTTTTTTGTAAGACATTCAAACTGACCCTGTGGTCTGTTTCTTTTTTCCTAATGATCCTATTGCTTTTTCCACCTTTTGTTATCCCTTTCTATCCCCTCCCATTCTTTATCTGCTAATGAAGCACATGAAAGATTTTATTGCTAAGATTTGTATCCTCACTTCTCTCGCTGCCACTCAGGCTCTGGAAATGTACAAAGATGACTGGAACAAAGTGTCGGAGCACATCGGTTCACGTACCCAAGACGAGTGCATCCTGCACTTCCTGCGGCTCCCCATTGAAGATCCGTACCTTGAGAGCACTGAGACGTCCCTAGGCCCTCTGGCCTACCAGCCCATACCCTTCAGTCAGTCTGGGAACCCTGTCATGAGCACAGTGGCCTTCTTAGCATCCGTGGTCGACCCCAGAGTGGCATCTGCAGCTGCCAGGGCAGCTCTAGGTGAGATCTGGTGGGAAGTAGCTACGTATGCTGTCATGTTGTCGTCATTAGACAGCTGATATAACGGGTTTGTCACACCCAGTGAAGTTGTCTGAGAGCACAGTGGATTGATGTACAAAATTCAAATTTCCTCTCTGTTTGCAGAGGAATTCTCTCGTGTACGTGAGGAGGTTCCAGCCGAATTGGTGGAGGCCCATGTGAAGAAGGTGCAGGAAGCAGCCAGAAACACGGGCAAAGTAGATCCTTGCTTCGGCCTGGAGAGCAGCGGCATTGCTGGGACTGCCCCAGAGGAGCCTGAAAAGCCAGGTGAGAATCATGTGGTGAATTCTCAAATAAAAATAGTCAATACTTTAACAGTAGTCAGTTTGGAGAAAGGGAATTAATTGATCATTGCACAGCTTTGGCAGTCTGTGACATTTGCTGCCACTGGAGGGCAGCAGAGGGTCACAGTATCATCTCGAAGCCCCTGGGCAGGGAGAGGCCTTGTAGAGGCAGGTTGCAGTGTGTGAGGATGTATTACAGCGTTAATATAAAAGGAAGGAGTGCACAATGACATCATTTGTCATTTAGTTGTGTCCTTGTGGTTTTTTTTCTACTCTTAAATGATTGCCCTGACCAGATTATCAAACGGTGATGATCAGTCTTTTGTTGACATTTAAAGGTGATGTGTTTCTTTTCTAGCTGGCACTGAGCAACTCAGAAATGTGTGTATGTGTGTGTGTATACTGCTTTGGTAACCAGAGGATTAAAACAACAGCGGCAGATGGGGCAAGGGAATGGGAGGAGGGATAGCAGAAAACTGGGTCATCACATTCTACAATGTGATATTTGCTTCCTATATTACGCTGCTGTTCATTCTTTACTTTTAACTCCCACACCACCCATACATACACACACTCCCTTCCTCCCTCTTGATGTTATGCATGAATTAATATCCTCTTGAGCTGCAGTTGTAATCAATAAGCTTAAATGTGTTCTCTGGCTGAACCAACCCAAAGCACTCGACTGGCACACAATCAATATTCAAACCCTTAACACACGCTCAAGTGCACCCGTGACATGGTTTAACACTCAAGCTCACACACATATTCACCCGGTCACGTGTGTGTTTGGTCATTTAGTGAGTGTGTGCGGATACTCGCGCGCTTCACACGATTTCCTCTGGGCCCGGTGGCTATCATTTCCACTCTTTTAAAACCTCACTGGTGATGTACACGTTAGTGAATAATAAACAGAAATAAAACAGTCGCTTAATCACAGATTTTACATGTAAGTAACAAATTATTAACAGGCTGTGATGCTGATTTTGTTTTTTTTTCCTGAAATGTTCTCACTACCAGAAACCACAGAGCCAGAAAAGATGGACACGGACAGTGACTCCCAGCAGGCTGATAAGGTAACACTGCATTTCTTATATCCTCAGGTGTACATTGAAACTAGTGTTTCTAGAGGTTTATGTATTATATTTTTGTTTTATAAGACTTTCATTCAGTGTTGACCTAAAACCGCCCCTTTTCCTGTAGTTGGAGCTTTATTTTTCCACTCATCTGTGGGTTTGGAAAACCCCAGAGGCTGAATGTAATAGCGTTTTCTCATGTTCACTGTGCTGGGAAGCTTCCTCATTAACATCCATTAACAAGTGTTAGGCACTTAGTCCAAATCACAGTGATTGGTCCCAAAAAGTAAATGGGAGTCAAGATTTGACCCATTACTCCATGAGCCCTGACAGCATTTACCAGCTAATCAGTTTTGTGGTGTTTGTTAATGTTCTTTGATATTATGTGTGTATATAGGTCACATTTCTGTCACACAACGGACTGCAACTTGTTTTTGAAGCACAAAACTTTTAAGGTCAAGTCATTGTTTGTCCGGGTCTTCACCCTTAGGCCGAGTCGAAGGACGAGGCTGAGAAGCCCAGTGAGTCCGCAGAGAAGAGCGACAAGACAGAGACAACAGAAAAGGTGAAGAAGGAGGGAGTGGAGGCACCAGAGCGTGAGGAGGAGAACGAAGAGGGAGCGGAGGCTAAGACAGCTCCAGCAGGTAACACTGTGGCTTACGATAACATGACAGTTGCATACAAAGAGTGCAGGAGAAAACGTGCGCATGCTCTCCTGTCCTCCAGACAAGGACAAGGAGGAGGCTATGGAGACGTCATCTACAGACCAGGAGAAGGAGAAGGAAGAGAAGGCACCTACAGAGGAAGAAGAGGAAAAGAGGAAGAAACTGGTACATGACATCGGAGAGGGCAACATCGCTACTGCGGCAGCGGCTGCCCTGGCATCTGCCGCCACCAAGGCCAAGGTGAGGCTGCAGGACGACTCTGTATCCACAATCCACACAGCAATCTCGTTTTATTATACCAGATACTCATATGTGTCTATTGTTTTTCTCAGCACTTGGCAGCAGTGGAGGAGAGAAAGATCAAGTCCCTGGTTGCTCTTCTGGTGGAGACCCAGATGAAGAAGCTTGAGATCAAGCTAAGGCACTTCGAGGAGCTCGAGACCATTATGGACCGCGAGAAAGAGGCTGTAAGTTGAAAAGTGTCTCCTGTGTGTTTGAGGGTATGATATGGGCGATATTGGGCATCTTGACCCCATGTTCATTCATGCCTGCACTTGTCCTCTCTAATGCTTTTAAAGGCTTTCAGCAACACTTAATAATAGAGGCGGTTTTGTTAACAGAAACTCATCCTGCAGTTTGAAGTCACACCCACTCCTTAAAGTGTGGCTAAGTGAAAGACACATTTACAGATGTTTGATATCCTGTAATTATGTGGAAGTGAACACCACACTCTACAGTACTGTGCTTTGAAGGGATCTCATGTTTGGTAGTATCACCCTCCATCATCCTATCTGTAACCCTCCATCTTAATAAGTTACATTTCTGCTTTTATTATACATACAAACGTCATGTTCACATGTCATCAGAATTGTTTTTGGTTTGAATGAAACCATAAAAATGTTGGTTATTTACCTACACTTCCCAATGAAGAATCTGAAAATGAAACCGTGTGCCTGGGAGAAAAGGAATAGTGTTCCATGTCTTAACTTGGTATATTGACACATGGTCTGTAAATATTTAGTAGATCAGCAGATGTTGGCCACTCAACAAGTTCCCTCCCAAAACTGTCCACCGCGACTGACGTGAGAGACCCCAAATTAATTCTTTTTGGGGGTGTTGCCAGTGAAATATTTTCCCGAGCGAAACAGTTGTTCAGTGAGTCCTGTGAAGGTGCTACTTTTCTAATCAGGGGCAAATGAATGACTCTCAGCTCTTGTGAGTACCCCGGAGACGTGGGTGAAAGTGTAAAACTTGTGTTTTCATGTTGGCAGTGGGAGTGCTTCCCAGTTTTGCAGCTGTAAACGGTGCATGAAAAGGAGTCTGGTTAAAGACGCTTTCTAAAGACCAGAGAGAAACTAAGCCGCCGCCATAAAACTATACAACAGAGATCCACACAATGCAGTAAAGAAACGCATCACAGTTTTTCACCCAGTCTCTATCACCTTTTATGTGATCCAACTTCATCTGCGTATACAAGGCCAGGAACAAAGAGGAATAAAGCTCCTCTCTCTTGTTTTAATGATGGTCTTCTGTTGAGTTTATTGGTCTTATTATTTTGGATCCAGCATCAAGTTGGTCCAAAGTCTGCAGACTTGTATTCACTGGTAATTTCTTTGTGTAGCCCAGTTCATGCCTATTTTCTCTCATATTCCATTTTAAATTGAATGAATCATTGCTGATGCACATAATGATCATGTTGTCCAGCCACTGGTGCCTGGCACGCTATAAAATCAGATTGCATATATTCATCTAGTCTTCGGTTCTTTTTTTCCCGTACAGTTGGAGCTTCAGAGGCAGCAGTTGCTCACTGAGCGGCAGGCGTTCCACATGGAGCAGCTCAAATACGCTGAGATGAAGGCCAGGCAGCAGATGGAGCAGCAAGCTGCAGCAGCCGCCGCCGCCCAAGCTCAGGCCCAAGGACAGGGACAGGCTCCCGGCTCTGGACCCCACCCCGGGCCTCCTCCACCAGGCATGCATCCTGGAGGTCCCCCTCCACACCACGGAGGACCTCATCCTCACCATGGCGTGCCGCCACCACACCACGGGGGACCTCCTCCTCACCATGGCGCGCCGCCACCGCACCACGGAGGACCCCCACCTGGCGCTGCGATGCACCCCGGCTACCCGCCTATGGGCCATAATCCCATGGCGCCTCACCACCCAGGACAGACAGGTGAGAGGCTGCTTGTGGCGCCGCCCCCACTCCTCCTCTCCTCTATGCATGTGCATGTACATTCGTGTGGTGTAGGAATGTGTATGCATGACAAAAATGTATAGGAGTGATTTAAATTTCCTTATAGGGATCAATAAAGTATGTTAAATTAAATGACAAATTAAATTCCCTCTCCATGCTCTCCACACTGCAGGACCAATGGGACCAGGCCAGCCGATGCCCGGACGCATGATGTCCGGCCCACCCTCTGCCGGCCCCCCTCCCGGTGGTATGCCTCCCATGATGCCTCCACGCCACCCTGGAGCTCCAAATGGCATGTGTGAGTACAAACAATTTACACTCAAAGTGCTAACCCAAAGAGTTAACCCTGAATATTGTAAAAGCAAACTAATGACCATTTATTTTGAATATGTACACATGTAATTATCCAAAACCAATATCAGGCGTTTTCCGGGAATCTTTTTTTTTTATTTTTTTTTTTATAAATATTAACACCACAACCAACCAAAAATAACAGGATTCCCAGAATCCATATATCACTGTCACCCAAAGCAGACAGGCAGTATTTATTTTTTAAAGTCAGCTTGCAGCAAAACATTTGGATCATTGCCCTTTATTAGCATACCGAGCTTGTTTGCATTGATTCCTCCAACCCTGCAGCCTGCAGCTGAAACCACGCGGCTCGTTTTTACTTTTGTGACCGCACATGCATTTTATCATGTTACGACCCCGAAAATGGTGGTGGGTGCCGAACCTCAGATGGGGCTCCCCCCTACAATCATCCTATTAAAAGTTTCCCTCCTCCTTTCAGATCCTGGTCCCCCCCCTGCACAGCCTGAAGCGATGCCCCCTGCTCCCGTGGGTCCTCCTGCACCTCCCAGTGGGCGAGTTGCTGACAACTAAGACCAACACACACACGCAAGCACAGAAAAACAACATCAAGCCCCTTTTTTGATGGCCTTTGCTACTGGCTCAACATTGTTTCCCCTAACACTCAAAACTCATGACAGGACACACACACTCAGGGTTCAATGGCAAAGGTAACCCAGTTATTCACACACACACACACACGCACGCAGACTTCCTCTCAGGACACAGCGGCAAGGGTCGTCTAGTAATAAACAATGTTTTCTGCTGCATTGGACCGGATAGAGGCTGTAGAGAATGACCCCGTGTACAGAAAACAAAAACAATGAGACAGAATTGAAATTAAACTCTTTTCTTTTTTTGTCCCTCCTTCCAGTGCTGTTTAAAAATGACACTGTAACCCTTTCCCATCTCTTAGAAACACAAACACACACACAACTTCTTCTCATCTGCTTCCCCTTTCTGTAGATTAAACACTAGGGGGAGCTAGTGAGACCAAAAGGTCAGCCATAGAAGTAAAAGTGTTTGTGTATGTGTCAATGCTGTAACACATAATGCAACCAGATTGTTTAAACTGATACACACAAACCACGCAGATTACCCCAGCCTGCCCTCACTCTTTGTCTTGTCGAGTATCTACCTCTCGCTCCTCTTATGATACACTGTAGTTCTGCGTGCGTGTGTGTATTGTGAGTGTGTGTGTGTTGACAGAAGGAGTGTAATGGCTTTAGTTTCAGTTTCAAATTTTGCAATATTATAAATTGCATATAATATAAGATGAATATTGTCACTATTCTGTGACCCAAGCAAAGATGGTGGCTGTAAATATTGTTAACAGTCTCTCTCTGATGATTACATACCTTTTTAACCTTTCAAACAGATAACATATGATCATTTTGTTAATTGGGGACCATTTTCAGCCATGGATTAGACATAATCTGTCCCGCTTAGTCTCTCTGTATGTGGTTTTGGGAGTAAAATGGTGAAAGTTTCAGATCTGATTCGATGAGCTGTTCGCTCAGTGCCGCCATTATTCCTTCTTCTGTCTCGCCACCACACAGCCGCTAACACACACACACAGAAATGAAAGCTAAGCTGAGGCAAACACTGGAGGCTGCATGCACACACCAACTTGGCCAGACCCCTGCTACACAAAGCACTGGAATATCTACACACACACACACATGTATAATCTCCTGCTGACTTTCACACAGCCTTTACAGAGAGGGAGACGCTGTGATGCGGCTTCTGCTGAAACATCAGAACATGACTTCCGGTGGGCTTCTAGATGTTTTTTAGGTGCTGATACTGTAGCGACTGCACCCCGCTGTCTCTCCTTTCGCTCAGTTTTCCTAAAGTGCTGCCTACCTCGCTACTAACCTCCTCACATTGTCGCGTTGCTTTTTCTCCCACTGTAAAACTCAGCAATATCATCATTTCTGTACGTCGGCACCATTTGTGTGTCAGTAGAAATCATGACAGTAAATTGAAACGTGTGAATTAACTGTCACTTATTGTCACCTGCTTATTCAGTCAGAAAATGCAGCTATTATATAAAATACCATGAGATCTTTGGTATTTTTTTCTTTGAGTTGCGATCCTGTTGATCCAAATGTTCTCACATGATCACGATTTCACGCTCAAATTTCCATCGATTATCGCATTTTAACACGTTCTTGATCGGCAGCGTCAAAATTTCATTTGTCGTGTCTGCTGAAATAAAAAAGCATCGTATACGTTTGTCCCTCTTCCAACCAACACTTGAATTAGCCTAGATTTGTTGCAGGCTAGCTAAAAATAAACTAATTTCAACGTCCTGCAGGTTAATAATAACCCACATTATAATGTACAGTCTTAACCTGATCTGCTCCTCCTCCCCCGTCCTTTTGCTAGCACTGTTAGTATCTCTGCTACCTCTTCCTCGTTCATCTGCTAGCTACCTCTTCTTCTAGGAATCTTCTCTCGCTCTCTCTCTCTTTCTGCTACCTCTCCGTGCACCCCTTTGCTACCTCTCGTTCCCGTTTTTTTTTTTACCTTTTCTCTTTTCTTTATCCAGCCCACATGACTGCTGCATCACTGACCGCTCACCCTCACATACACACACAGTCATTCAGTCACGCTCTCATTCACGGTGCCCTCTTTCTCATTCAGCTTTTTATGTAATGTCACTTAAATATGACGGGACCCCCTCCCCCTTCCATATATTATCTTTAATCGATACTTTTTGTGTTAATGGTAATGTATTTTTAAGAAGTTTTGTGTAGATGGAAGTTATCTCTGTTCTTTGTAG
Source organism: Ambassis agassizii (assembly GCA_036025115.1). NCBI lineage: Eukaryota > Metazoa > Chordata > Actinopteri > Ambassidae > Ambassis > Ambassis agassizii. The sequence goes on from JAVQJX010187640.1 coordinate 10,228, forward strand.
CATTTTGTTTTCCTTTTTTATTTTGTATGGGGTCTGTTGGTACTTGGACCTAGACACTGTCAAATAAACTGTGTTTTGTATGAGCTTGAAGTCTCCGTTTTTACATTTTCTTTCATGTCTTCCTATAATCCCATGTGATGATAAATTCTGTTTGCTCTCAATTCTTAATTCTATATTTTAATCCTTGAAGAATTCTGGATTTCAGAATAAAATTAAAAACTGACTTGACCTCTCCTACTTCACAAA
>JAVQJX010187854.1:0-10534 GCA_036025115.1 Ambassis agassizii
TCTTAAAGAAATGACTCAAAAATATAATGTTGCAGATTCAATAAGACCCACTGTGTCACAGAACAGGAGGAAAACTGATCCTAGATTTTAATTGAGCACCTTCCTTGTCACCTAACACACCAAAGAAGGCTACTTATTTCACATTAAACCAGCCCTAAAGTATAGCATGATTTAGTAGAGCACCTTCCCTTCTTGCTTTTGATTAACACCTCAGTGCTGGCGGTCTCACCTCCTGCCGAACTGAGGTTGACCAGGAGCAGGTCCTCTGCTGACCCGAGCTTGTCAGCCACTGCACCTATGACCTCCCTGACTGAGGCGGCCACAGGAACCCGGATGGTGGTGTAGGTGTGGTCACAGCAGTAGACTTTGAACAGAACTGAAAGCAGCAGGGCAGAGTTAGAGGCGACTGAACTGTTCATCAGCCAGGACATTAGAACGGAACAAAAACATTCAGTAAATTTAAATTAGTGTAAACTTATTTGTCACATTTTTTTTATAAAATCCCTAAAATATTTTGTCCTATATTTAAATGGAACAACCTGTGTTTGAGAAAATAACTGTATATCAGTTGTGATATGAGATTTTACAAACATACATGACTTTATTTCAGGTGATGGGACCCCTCACTATCTTGGAGAAATATTTAACGATCAGTTACAACAACCTGTTGGCAGCAGTGTCCTCATTCAAGAAACCACTACTTCCTTCCTGATGGTGGTTTTGATGTAAAGCTTGATATGCTGCCATTTTAAGACCAGATCAGCGATCAGAAAATAAAGACTGTATATCTAGTCAAAGTCATCATACTGTATGATCAATACACACTTCACTCACTTTCATCATTACTCTTGATGGGCTGACGCTTCTGAAGTTTCTCGTCTCCCATGCTGAACTGCCGCAGCAGGACTTTGTGCTGTGAAGTAAAGATTCACACTTCAAGCCAACCAGACATTAACTTTACTAAAAAAAAACAAGTGAGTGCGTTTTATACCTTTCTCTGGGAGGATCTGGCATCTTCAGTGCTAAAAAAAAAAAAAGAAAAAAGATGAGGTTAAAAGATAAATCCATCTTCATCAAATCTCTATAGATATAATATGAAGAACTAAAAAACAAAATGTTCACTTACTTGCGCTTTACAATTCTCTCCAGCTCTGCTAGCTGATCCCTCAGGGCTGGAAGCACTTTGGCATCATTAGATACTGCCATTAGAAACTCCTGGAACACAACACAAACTTTGTGTGATTAAAAAGTAATTATGTATCCAGTACTGATTATCTTTAGACAATGACCTCAAGGAAGGCCACTGAGACGTCCTCCTGCTGCAGGTGATCTCCATGCACAGCAGCCCATTGCATCACCAGGCGCATCACCCTGCGCTTGTTGTTGATGGTGTAGTCCAGCTTCTCCTGTTCAGAGCCCTGTGAGGCCTGAGCATGATAGCTGCACGGCAGTTAAAGATCAAAACATAATGCAGTCAAAACAAAGAAGTCAGTCTACTGCTCTCAGGCCAGCTTCACATATTGAGGAAAGACTGTGTAACCATATCAAGGAAGAGGAAGGATATTGAGCCATCAACACTGGACATAGTTGGCTGTTGGGTATGAAGACACAGTGTGTGAGCACAAAGTCGTCTAAGGCCGAGTCTGTGACAAAAAAAGAGAATCTCATGTCAAACACCTGTGTTTCCAGTGTAGGAGCACATCAAAGAGTGTCATCAAGGCCCTGATCCACATGGCCCTGTGAGCGTCACCTCTGCAGGCAAATGAAAACCATATGCATCCATACAACCGAGAGTAATTAGATCAGCGCTGTGATGTGTGACTAATTATAGATGAGAACAAACGGGTCAGTGCAGAGCAGCCAGCAGAGGACAGAGAGGGACAGAACAAATACACACTGCATAGGTGAAAACCTTCCATGATGAATGATCATCATATTGATAGATTATATTGGATAGCATTAATCTGACATTTGGCACAATGAACAGTACCTGACTCTGTGAACTGAGAATCCAGTCGCATCATTTCAAGGAGGTGCTCCAAAATCTTCTCTGGCGTTCCCGACATCACCTTATATCTGCAGCAACACACAATAAAACACACCCTTCACTAATCAAGGAACACCGGCTCTTAATGCTTAATGACATGGCTATGGCCCTCGGCTGATTTATGTTACTTGAATGTGTGTCTGTGATTGCTTCATTTGATAACAATCCTATTTACAATCAGTGATCTCGGCCTGTGGAAGATGAAGGGGAGTCCAGGCTGAGTGCCACAAGAAAAGACCAAAAAAATGTAGGGGCATCTTCTGTGTGGAGGGGAATCAACACAATCCAGGCTGTTACTTGATAACAGCATGACAAGAGGGAGCCACACAAGCAATGCTGTGTCTTCCCCACTCATGAGGGAGAACACTGTCTTGACACTCTCATGTGTAAGGAGTGGAGTTGATTAGAGGGCGACCCTGAACAAGTAATTGTGACTTGCCAGGCCCTCTTTTTCCCCTTGGAGCTAGGCCATCATTACCATTAATACGTCTCTCTCTATATTACAGCAACTGTGGTGCAGTGACAGATGCCTCTATTAAGATAACATGGCTGGCTATAGTGCACCAGATTGCTGTGCTTGTAGTGCCTGTACAGTTTCAGCATTCCAGTCCAGCATTCACAATAAATCTTACAAAAGAGAAATTGACAAAAGAATAACAAAAAAAAGTGTTCCTCCAAATGTAAGATATCCATGTGTATATCCAGATATAACAGTAGCTGGACACCAAAGTTGTCTTGGTACTGTACTGTAAGTACTGTATGTGTAAAGTGTATGTGAAGCTACTGTATAGTGCACTGGTGTCTGGGTATCTTTACTTGTAATGGGAAGCTGAGGATCCATGGATGGAGGTTCGAGTACTGCCAAGACTCTTCTCCAACACCAGAACATCCTGACCGTGCTCCTTCAGACGCACAGTGTTGGCCTCCACATCCTTCATAAACACAATAAATACATGGAAAATGTCTGCATTTTATTAGAGAAAATATCCCATATAGATATTGTTACAAATGAGCAACTGTAGATGTAATAACCTGTAATAATAATATGTATGCTGTCCTTATATTTCATGTTTAGTATGCTGGTTTTCATTAATGCCTGAAAAAACATTCATGGCTGCAATACTGAGGTCTTGCCAACAGAGGGTGCTGGTGATTTTTGTTATTGCTGCTTCATCAAACTCACCCTCAAAATCCTGTTAAAGTCCTCCTTGTCCACTCTCAGGAAATGGCAGTTGTCCTCTCGCAGGACAATGGAGGCAGCACGGGGGGCGTCATTGACCAGAGCCAGCTTCCCAAAGTCATCTCCTTCATGAAGAGTGCAAACAACACCCTGCACAGGGTTAGATATATGCTGATCACTAACAGACTGATGCCCTGCTCTGGGCAACATAATCAATTTGATGCTTTTAGAAATTGTCTGATCTCATCTGGAGAAATACCTACTTTTCCATAGATGACAACATTGACTGAGCCCTTTAAAATAATGTACCAGGATGTGCCCTCCTCTCCTTGATTGAACACTGTGTGAGAAATAAAACAAGCTTTGATGAGCGTGTGATTCATAATCCTCACGATTAATCCTCATCATTAATGGCTTTTATCACATTACTTACACACTGTTCCTGCTTTTGCATGGGACTCAAAGATCAGCACTCCTGCCAGCTCTCTCTTTACCTGTACAAGAGGGGGAGACAGACTCATAACTCTGAGTGATCAATATTAGCTGACGGTAAAACCATAAGCCTGCAAAGTCAATGTCCCGCTGGTGGTAAAAAGACTTGCCTAAAACTGAGTTAAAATCAATGTATAAAATGTGTTTTTATCAGATCTCCACTGCTGATGTCTACAAAGTGGACTGTGTGTACATCAGAACTAGAGTATGGAAAAAAGAAAGAACATGCTGCATTATCAGTGATGCCACTGGTGTTATGTTCTACTGGCAAACTTTGATACTCGCAGCCTGGCCAGCTTCTATTCTATACAAAGAAATAGTCTTATTGCATATATTATCAGCAGGACATGTATGACACTATACAATGAAATATGGTCATAACTAATCATATCATTGCACATATTCATTGTGATTGGTATGGCTGACCAGGCATTAATACTTACCCAGATAATTTTTTGCAGACCACACACACCCTTTCAAAGCAACAGTCAGGTGGTTTTAATGTGACTGTTCATTCAATAGTGTCAGGAGGGCGGAGTTCACATGGAGAAACTGTACTTACTGTGGTGGACAGGTGTGATAAGGCCTTAATATGCAGCAGCTCTTCATAAATGATCTCCAGGTCGTCTGCTGTTCTTTCAGACGGACTGGAAAACAGGAATGTGTCACCAAACTCATGATCACCATCACACTTTATTTGTCTTTGTTTAGTAAATGTATTCCTTTATTTATCCGTACTGTTTCCTCAGAATCATCCTCATATGGGCGTCAGGTCCGATCTGTGACAGGAGCAGCAGAGTGTCCTGTAGCTCCTCTTGGCTCTCCCTCCTCTCCTCCTCGCTGGGTAAACGGGCCTCCTCCTGCTCATCATCCAGGAAGCGGTAGAAGAGGTATTTGTCCTGGAAGCTCAGCTCCTGGTCCACTGTGCCAAAATAACACAGCAGCAGGGCTTCAAAACTGAAATCTGTGAGTGTCACACATGTGCATGCAGGCAGACATCACACAGAGTCTCACCATGGTTGAGAACACCTTCTTCCAGCAGCACCTGCCACATGCCCACAGCCTGAACACGCGAGTGGATGCATGAGCTCTGCTGCAGTTGCCAGTCAACCAGTTCTGTCCCCACACAGCACTGCCTACAGAGAACAGAAGGCTAAATCATACAAGCACTGATGTTATGTGCCTGGTGTCTGATTTTGTGTGTGTGTGTGTGTGTGTTTCACTGTTGTTTGTCTTCTTTTGCGTGTTAATATCATTCATATACAATGGTCAAACACAGTAAATTATTTTTAATTACTGTGACTATTTAATCATCCTCTATATGATTGAATTTTAGGCTTTACATGCTTTAATTACAGGGCTGTGTTCTTATGTTTGCAAACCTTTTCAAAGCAAATAAATGCATCCCCACTAACCTGTATGTCTTCAGATGGTACTTCCTGTCTCTGATCATGTGGGGCGCCTTGGACAGGATGGCGTTACGGAGTATTTTCCCAGCACGGAGGATCTTCTCTGAGGGGACCTGAGCAGCAGAATCTGAGGTGAATCTCAGCACATTAATAATCATGCTGCTGAGTGTTTGTTGCATAAGTTCCTACACACAGAAGGGGAGTTTGTTTACTACCTGAGAAATGCATTTAGGGTGGGGTTTGGCTGGACTTTCAATGAATGACCTCTGCAAAATAAAATGTAACAAACAAAAATGAGAGAAAATAAAATGGATGAATGAATGAAACTCCTGGGGAAATATTGCACTGAATTGGGTGAAACTGGTTGGTAATAAAAGGGAAAGAACAACATGTCAGACAAGTCCAGATAAATATCTGCTGTTTTCCTTCTCACTGTGGGCCATGGGATGTCTTCCTCACTGCATGACTCACAGCTGACATTATGTGTTTATTAGCGTCTAATTTTAATTGACCTTAATATTTTTTTTAATCTTGTTTCTGAATCAGTTACTACAGTTGTGGCACAGCTGTTTGTGTAGGGTTAAATTCAGCTGCTTTATGTGACACAGATACAGTACTATGCACTACTGTATACAGCATGTGTGTGTTTTTTTAGTCAATTTTTTCTCCTGCTGAGGACATGGGGTGGGCTGCAGGACTGTGACATTTAAAATGCATTCTGCATGCTTCGGAGAGCAGTGCAACTCATGCATTATGGCTTTAAAGCCTCATCATTTATTTAAGAAAGAAATGAGTCCATTCAGTCACCCTGACAAGAGTCAGGCTTTCATAGTTATTATTTATATATGTTAAAAGTAAATTAAAGCTGCATCGGTTTGTTATGTAACAGCTATGGATTGTACTGTTTTACATAACAGAACAATTGTGTTGTGACTAAACGCAGCAAAGCGCCATCAATCTGCTGTGGTGACACGTTATCAAGCTCATGGTCAGGAAACGGCAGCAGCAGAAAGGAGGGACAGGAACTGCTATGGATGGAAGAACTCCAGTAACCTGGTTTAAATTTAGACCCACTTTAAACAAACTTCCACTCTTATTTCCATTCGCTGCCTGCTGAGGTGGGGTAACATGAAAAATGCCGTTACATCAGGTGACAACTTGAGTTATAAGTGCCAGAATTCAGTTCCCACCCGGACAGGAAGGAAGCAAAGGAGCAAGAATTATAAACTGTATGTTGCCGCTCTCTGTCTTTTATACTATATAAAAGCCTACAAAAAGCCTTTTAAACTGAACACTACATAATAATATAGATAAGATTTGTACTCAATATGTAACACGTCAAAGGAATTACCTTATTCTGATGTTTAGAGACTGAAACAAATGAGTTGTTGCTGATGTTCTCTTTGTCCGGCATTCCTGAAAAAAAAAAAGAATTATCCATTAACATATACTGCAAGTAAAGTGACTTAAGATCTGTAAGTAAGTATAAAGACTAGAGCATACTTACTATTTCCATGACACAATGAAACATATCTTTAATAAATGAGCAGTGATTGATGATTGAACATGAACAGATCTCTCTACATGTATTTTTGTCTCTTCCAGGGTTTATTGTTGTAGTATTTCTGTGTAAAACCATATTATAGAGCCATTTTTCTTTGCTATTCCTAAAGTTCAAACACATTCAGATACATGTGAATGTACAGGTGCATTGAGATCAAAATCCCTATATGATTTACTTTTTCCATGAACTTTTTACCTGTTTTTATTCTCTAACCAATCATCCAATGCAAACAAAAGAAAAGTGAAGATCAGGCCCCACAGTCTCCTCTATGAAAGCCTGAAGCTGTATCTGGCTTTTGTCAGCTATAGGCAAGTAAAATATCTCTTTGGAAATCATTGTGTATTGACCCATTTTGTCCTCCAGCAGGAAATATTTTCACTTTCCTGCATTGTGCTGATGAATTTGGACTTCCATTTACTCAGCTGGCAGGCAATTAAACAGCAGTACTTAAATGAGCTCCTGTCTACAGTAAATACTAACTGATAAGTACATACAGTGTTTTTACTCTACGCAGTTCATTCTTGTCAGACGGGTGTGGTTGTTACTCAGACTTTAGGCGCTGTGAGCTCGTACTGTACTGTTCCCCTTCAGGACAAACAGCAAAATCAGTCATGGCTGCTCAGTCACAACTGTATCTGCAGGGGGAAACTATTCTTAGACGCGCCTCCCAGTCTGCCGATAACCACACAATCCACACTACACATAAAAAAGTGGAACACAAAATGCCGCCATGTGCTTGTGGATACACATTGAGGATTACAGCTCGAGCATCAGTCTCTCTTTAATCACTGTCATCCAGGATGTTTTGTGTGTTTCTGGATTCCTTTTAGTAAACGTTTTCACTCTAAAAGATGTTTTTCTATTGTTGCTTATATGTTGCATTATTTGTTTGCATGAACCTCCCATCTACTGAGCAAACACTGTCCAACAAGGAAAATAGCATGTAAATAGTGTTTATACAGATTTAATCTGAAACTAAATTAAGTGCATTTATAGCAAATTATGATTTGTGAGACCTGTGAGAATTATCAAAAATATCTATGCAATGTGTCATAATTTTAATGTATTAGTGCACTCAGTCAAACAATGTGCATGTCAGTCATCCTGGGGGATTGCTGGAATTTATTGTAATTTACAGAAGAAGAGCCTTGTTTTGTGGGTGTGATCTTGGACACTGTTTGAATGTATTTCTATTTTTAAGTTGTTGGAATTTGTGAATGTTTATAGTTGTTTTGAGATGTTAACACAGCCGTCCATCATTTAATGAGTGAGGCTATCATATGAGCCCATGTGCCATCACACCATTCAATGAAGTGTCACATCAGCTCAGTCACATCAAAGACAATACAGAGAGCAGCACAATACGCCTGTGAAAGATGAATCCAAGATCAGACAGGATCTGCTGAATGAAAGAAAAAGTCTTTTCCAGTGTTTCACTGAGTGTGTTAGTGCACTTTGAGTGGTGCCAAACAAAAGAATGTAAGCTTTAAAAGCAGCACACCTGTTCACGACAAAGTGCTGTAAAAGCTAAGGAAACTGTTTAAATCATGTTTAATTCATTTCACTCTCCCACCATAGTGGCTGCCGATGCTTGTGTGACCTGTGATCTGCGCATTCTGTAAATCCTGTAAATCCCTACAGTGATGAAGACTACAGCGGCCACTTCTCAAAGCTTAAAAGAACAAATCAAACACTGATTTTAGGATGTGACTTTGTGGCTGTGGGCCAACTATGCTCTCTTAGCATATGATAAAGAAGAGACACATTTGCTTTAAGTTGTGTCAGTCATTTGTGAAACATCATTAAATATACATAAGCATATACAGTACCTCTGCTGTAAACCAAGAAACTTCTCACTGCACACTGCTGTTCATCATTTTTATGGTACATGACTTTGAAGCAAGTTAAGTGCTTTTCTTGAGCACAGCAAAGTCAATATTGAGTTAACTTGCAACAGAAGAGAATGAATAATAGCATCAGGGTTTATCACAGTGCAAGAGGATAACGGAGGGTCAGACAGCATTGGGGAAAGGCAGAAAATAAAAAAGATTATAAGCAGAAAAACAAGTTTGATTTTTGCATCTGTACATTTACATCCTGAGTAATTCCTGATATGAAAGCAGCAGTATGAAGGTAATCTTAATGCGCAGCAACCATCTGCACCTGCTGCTGCTTTTGAACACGTGTCAGCATCTGCACAGCCAAATGTTGACTGAATTTTAATGCAGAGTTCAGCATGAAAGATCATAAAGTGTGACAAAAGTAGGAATAAAATGTGCGACTTCGGTTCTGCAGAGATACTTACTGTCAGCATTGCTTTCCATCACACCATAGGGTGGGGCGAGTAGTCCAGCCATGCAGTGGTGATATTTCTGTAAAATAAATAAACTGCAGTTAACACACAAATACCAGTTTTCAACTGAATTACACACAAACTACAACCACACTGTAAGTTTATGATACTCTTAGACCCATACTTCAAAAGGTGCTTCAAAAGTCCTCATCAGTTTTCTTTTTGTTTTGTTTTGTTTTTATATGCAGACTCAAAGGCTGAACAAATACGACAAAACAGCAGTAACACAAATCGCCACATGAATAAAGCAGAAATAAACAAATGTACAGCCTGGTACAGAAACAGGTGCTTTCTTGTTTTATAACACATAAATGTAAGGGGAAAAAACAGTGGGCTGTTTCATGGGAGCATATTAGCATTGGCTAATCAGCACTTAACAAAACTACAGCTCAGGGTGAATGAAAAAATCAATTGTTTATCAGGTATTCATGAGCAGTTGGCTAAATGGTGGGACGATGGATCACCAGAGGAATTACAGCACCCTGTGGGAAAATATTAATGTGTGTAATCTGATGCCAACACATACAAATGGTGATTCTACAGGAAACAATAAGAGGAGCACTAATTGTTTTGGATAGGTGTTTGTGGGAAGAAGTATTTCAGTCTACTAAGTAAATACACACATATTAGAGCTGTTGTGGCTTCTGCTATTCACAGATTAACTGAAACATCAAGACTTTTACTGTTATTCGTGAATTTTCACAGATTATTCTTGCAAAAATCCAAGCTTTCGAGACGCCACGATAACAGTTTTCTCTCTTTCTGCTCACATTTTTGTGTCTGTCTCATTGTTGTATAGGCCGGGCCCCAAAGAAAGAAAATCAACCAGTCATCATCACTTGCCTGCAGGCTGGATGAGAAAAAAGTCAGCAAGAGTTTTGAGTGTTTGTTGATATTTCATCCTCATTACTCCTAACATGCAAATACAAGCATGGTTCAGTGACTAATAATCACACAGAAGGGACAGAGGCATAGCAGTAATTATTATTATTATTAATTATAATTATTTACTGGAAATGTACAAATGTGAAGTTCAAATCACTTTCTCTTATTCCTGCTTACCTTTAAATCACGTATTTTTATTTTTCTCTGACTACGTCACTTTCACGTTGTTCAAGCTTCTGAGACCACGGAGCAAACAGAGCAGGACAATACAACCATACCTCTATCACCGTGCCCTGCAGCAGCACAGATGTTACATAACGAACATCATATTGCTCCCATGCACTCATGTAAATGCCATATTTTTGTTTAGGACAATGGTGCACGAAGGGGTCAATCTGGCTGTAACCCATGAGTCATAAGGAAATGTTGCCAGAAGTGACAAGATCATGAATCAATGTGGAACAATTTTTAAAAAAAAACAGTGTCTGCTGTTCTTACAATACAGTATTTACAGTGGCTGTGTGTTCACAAGATAGATGGACAGAATGTTCATATTTTGAAAGTTGATCATCAACTGCGTGTTATTTTAAAAACCAATTCTTTT
>JAVQJX010187937.1:0-13689 GCA_036025115.1 Ambassis agassizii
GAGAGAGAGAGAGAGAGAGAGAGAGAGAGAGAGAGAGAGATTCTCATTTTGACAATCTGAGTGATTTGAGGTCAAATGCTTGAACACATCCTGTTGTCCAAAGCAAAGCTGTAAAACACTAATTGTTGAGTCAAGGTTTTGTCAAGCAGGCACTAGGCACAACAATCATCGTCTGATGCCTCCAGGATTTTGTTTTGTGTGCCAGCACACATGTGTTCAAGCATTTTTTTGAAGGAAAAAAAAAACAGGAAAGCTGGAGGGGGGTAAAAAAGGTATTAAAAACCCCAAATAAAAATAAGAAAGGAGTGGCATCTGAAATGCCTACAGTAGAAAGGAGCACAATGATTCTTTGCACGAGAGGAAGCAGTGGCATGCACTCGCATACAAAGGGGAACAAGTGGTCTTTACATGGAGTGCAGCTGCTTATTAAGACTCACTCCTTCGTGCATTATTCCTTTCATCCCCACTCAACCACAAAGTGATTTTACTTTGCCACTCACAAAGACAGCAAAAGATTTCTAATGGACAAATCCTTAATAAATGTTGCAGATCAGTCGCTTCCCTACGAGTTATAATACAATAAACAGAACATTCCATAAAAGTATCTAACTGAAAAACACTGTGTGGGAGAGAGAAAGGAAGAGAGAGAGAGAGAGAGAGAGAGAGAGAGAGAGAGAGAAGAATATGAAAGACCCCAATTCTCTCAAACTCCATAATAGTGAAATGAGCACATATAAATGTGTTAAGAGTATCTCTTTGCATCTTGTATAGACTGCATGTATTTAATCTGTAAAGCTTATTAAGGCCCTAGTCATTGCTATGCAAAGCAGCACCCAGTGCTTTTCTCTCGCTTTTCAGCCGAGTGCAGTGTTTGGCCAATAGGACTGGCCCCCCGCCTCTCATTCTGCATTCATAACATGCAACATTTGCACAATGTATCTCTCAAAGGCCCTGAATAGAAGGCCTTAATACTCATGTAAACAACTGCAAACCAATTACTTAATGAATCAGGCCCACACATAATGAGGAGCCTCACAAAGGGCTATAAATGCATTTTTTGCACCAAAGCCTCTGCTTTAAACTACAATCCCTCTGCTGTAGTCTAGGCTTAACTGACAAATCATAATTATTGTCTAAGACAACAGAGAGGAAGCCATTTTTGTATTTTGAGTCCAGCTCCATCCTCCTTTTGAAGTCACTCATCAGCTCGCTGACAAAATAAAGCAAATAATTAACAAGCAGGACAGAGAGGAGGGGGTGGCGAAGAAAATACAGGAAGACAGAGAAGAAGAGGAGCAAAGAGATGGAAAAGGGGCAAGAGAGCGAGAGATGCAAAGAGAAAGGAGAGAAACAGGGCATGCAGCAGTGTTATGCTTCTGTTCAAGTGCAGGGCTTCCAGACCACTTGTGGAAGCAATAAAGCGCAAGAAGTGACTGTGGTAAGTGGAATGCTTAAATCTAGGCATCGAGGAGAAACAGAGAACTGACAGGCCAAATTGTTTTATGATAAAAAAAAAAAAGATGATGATGATGCAGGCTAGCAGCTACTGGTGATACTTCCTTCCTACTGAGATTAGAGTGTCAGGCATACACAACAACCCATTTGTCCAATTTTACTTATGTACACAACTTGTGTCTCATCGCTGCTCACTGTGTTCTGTCTAATTTATGTTATGCAAATTTTGTTTAATCACATATACTGGGGCTTCCCATGCACATTAATGACAGAGAGACAGGCACCATCTGAGAGGGTCTGGACCCAAAATTGGCTCATGTTTATTAAAAAGGTTGGTCACTGGGGCTGGCAGTGACAGACAACAGCAGTTATGAGGACCACAATAGAGCCAGGCCATTAGGCCCTTCCCTGGGCTAATAGGCAGACTGGGAGCGCCTGCTTGCCAGGCCAGGGAGATACAGACTTCAGCCCTTGTGTCAGCGTGGTGCCCAGTAATCACATGAAATCAGAGAAGATTATTCCTCATAACGTTTACCCAGCCATTACTACAACCCAAATGGGTTTGCAGTGAAGAGGTGCTCTGAGGACCTGACATGCAATTGCAGATTTGATGAAGTCGTGTTGATATTCAAATGTGACTGCGATGGTGTTAGCTTCAACCAAGCTATTTATCATTAGATGTTCTTTTCCTACCCACTTAGGACTCTGATTTGAGCAGCCTAAATATGTTTCAAGGGTGAAAACTGAATGGACATTTGTCCTTGTCAACACTTGAGTCCTCTCCTTCCAAAACAGTTGTCTCTGATTCTCTTCTTGACTTGATCTGTTTGCATTCTGACAACAAGCTTGAAGACAGTGAGATTATGGTGCCAATTTATTTTTGTGGTAGCTGATTTGCTTTTGAATTCTAAAACCTGGCTGAACCCAGTAAACAGTGAGTGAGAGGGGCTTTGGGGGCCTTTTGTCTTTGTAAGCGAGTTAATGGGTGGCGCCCCCTTGATCTTATGGAAATGAACAGGGAATTATGAGAGCAGCCATGCAAATGTACATCAACCACTTTGGTGTCTGGTGGTCCCATTTCCTGTGGCCCGCTGAATAATAACAATGTTCTTACCAGGGGTAAGGGTCTTGATGTGAGGAGCGTTTGGCCCTCCCCAGGTCCTCTTCATGGCCACGATTTATTCCTTAAAAGAGCAAACAAGGCCAGATAAAACCATTTGATATCTGATTGATCTCATCACAAGCTGATTTATGTATGCATACTTGTATATAAACTTCTATGGGTGGGTTTCCCAACCTTGCTGTGAGTCTCTTAACATGCACACATGGCCATGGGAGATCACATATTAATTTCATGTATTTGTTAAAACATAACAGACACCCCTAGAATAATAGCTGTAGACTATGGCAACAAATATCTTTTCCTACTGTACATTGTCCTTATGTAATGTGAAGACATCAGTAACCTGTGATTAAGTTCCCGTTGTTTGCTACTTGGCTGGTAAAGTGGACCACATCTCTTACCTGAGAGGCCATCCTCCTCCTCTTCAGAACTCTGCTTCCTTTCCTGTATGGCTGATTGTTTAAGTAACTGATATGCTTTTGTCTCTATTCAAGGACACACACAAACACACACAGGCACAGACACATACAAAGTCAAATATTTGCTTAAAACCCAGGTTTCCAACTTTCAGAGGGTTCTGTTTGAAGAGACAACACGCTTCAGTAGCCGAGTTTTTTTGTTTGTCTCTGTTGAACAGAGTGCGGGAAAACACTGCACTCAAGCACCTAAGCTGTTGACTCAAGCCTACAGTATGTAGCAACCGTTTCCATGAGACAGCAATCAGCATCTTGCATTATCTCGCAGGAAGGCAATGATTGATCTTCTGTTTTAAAAAGTAATTATTTTCTGGTATATCAAAATAAGAAGCAGTGGGGCACAGAGAAGAAGTGCACAATAAATAATATAAGTATTGTCTCAATGAGGCTAGAAAAAACATATTCCAAATCAACAACATGACCAGGTCCTAAAATGTTCAAGCTGGGTTCAGAATAAAAATACTGTTTAATCATTTTTCACAAAAAACATCCGATGCTCATTGTGCATAGCAATCTGGGCTGTTATTCCACCCACAGCACTTTATACCGACGCTGCTTTTACATGTAGTCTAAAAAAACCCCAACAGGTTTACAGGCAAGCATGTCTAGGCAATTATTATCAGTTCCAAGGTCATGGTATTTGATTGTGACATTGATGTTGTTCAGCACAGCAAAAACCTTCCCTTGCAAAATCTTTAGTCATGTGTTTTTTTTTTTTTTTTGTAGCTGGTTATGGCTCTTTTGATTAAGTGCAGCGATTCGAAACTGGACTCATTTTGCTGGCTGTGCACCTTAGGGATGCGGACACATGAAACACCCAGTAGGAAATCTGATAGCCAAGGGTAATATAGGATTGCTTTACATTTCAGAGGTGTAGCCGAGGGATGGGCACACCAACTGCTTCCAGGATGCCGTCATATCTAGTATTTTTCAAGTCCAGCCTTGCCGGAGCATTGTTTAGAAGATAATGAGAACCGATGACAGATCTTTTGCGCTTCCCACCCTGGCGCCCTGACAATTAAAGCAGCTGCATTATGCTGGGATAGAGAATTATCAGTTTTGCTGGAATGCCTCAGTGTAGGGGTGAAAACACAGCTAGTGTTTTCTCGGAGATAATTAGAGAGAACTAGCACAGCTCTTCAGGTGGGACTTTGACCCTGGATTCACCTTGATCATCCTGCCTCAGCCATTGTGTAAAAGAGCCCATTATTCACTGCAGTGGGAAGAAAACAAACCACAACATAAGGACAGTGTGAATGCTGGGGCACCGGCAATGCCTTTTTACCTCTAATAGGACCACTTTCCACAGGGCTTTCGTCCTGGCTGTCCTCTTCAGTACTTTGTAGTTCTGTTAGAAAGGAAAGCACATAGTGAGAAGCAATGGCAGGGAGGAAGGGAGTCTTGGGATAGAAATGGGAATGGGGGGTCTTTCTTTAGCTCTGAATAGAAGCCTGTAAGAAAACTGGGCTCTACAGTGAAATTGATTTCTTTAATAGAAGAAAAGTTCTCTACAGATGTGGTTAGTACAAAAATAACTGTCGTCTACAATTCTTGCTATTAGTTTCTATTACATATTACAGTGCACAGACTCTCTGAGCATAGAACTTTTTGGATGTTTGTGAGAATCTACTGTCCTTGAAAAACAATAAGTATTAGAAGTATAATCATAATTCCCCATGCCCCATATAATATATAATACTAATAATTTTCAGTGACCTTGGATCGGTTGCTTCTGGACCAGCCTGGTGGGTTTCTCCACACTGTCAGCCAGGAAAGAAGGAGGACTACACAAAGAAGATAAGTCACTCTCGTCCTCTGCTGAGGGGCACTCCTCACTGGACCGGGACAGAAGTGTCCTCAGCAACCGTTTGGCCTGCGAACAGAACAAATTAAAACCACACTCTTAATTGTTCTCACTTTTGTGAAGGAAGTGTCAAATTGAACTCTCACCGATTAGGCAAGTCATTTACTTTGGCCATGGCTGCTGGCACAGAGGTGCAGCTGTAATGCGTGTTCAAACGGCAAGAGAAAATAACTTCAAATTCTCTCACTCGTTTAACTAAAAAAAGATTTTTTTCGCACACTTTCACTTTCACTCTCCCTCTCAATCACACTTTTTTCCTCTCCCTCTCTTCTCATCCATGAGATTAGAGAACAGCCTAAAGAATGCAATCACCCTGGCGTTAATGTGCAACACGTTCCAGATATCTTCCCTCTTGGCTGAGAGGATTGAGACAAACTACTCTCTTCCTCCCTCTCCAGCTCATTTTTTATCTCTGTGGAGATGAGGATACACAATTAAGAGGAGCTGTTCCGAGATGAGGAGTAGGGAGATGCCACACACCGATTTCCTTTCTCTCCTTTTCCCTCCCCCATATCAAATCCTGCCATCATCATCTCTCTTTTGTGATCAAAGACTGCCTCTCAGCCTCAGATGGCCAATTGCAACTTTTAATGAGTGCTAATATGGAGGGGATGATCAGGAGGATTTTAACAGTGACAAACTTTAAGTACATTGTAAGTTGTTATCAGTTGGTCACAGTGAAAATTGACAATGTGCATGCTTTCATTTTTTGAGAGGGGAAGACACGCAAATACATGCCAATCTGAGTTTGCCACTTGCTATTTGATGCTGCTGCACAATAAAAACTGTCTTGATCCTTGTCCCCGATATCCCTCTTTGTTCCTTTTTTAGATTTAGTCAAATGTACCGTGGGTTGAGGGCTCTCGCAGATCCACTGCATTTTAAATATCAATGAATGCAACTGTTAGCACTTGAATATTCAAAGGGCCTCTTTGAGTGTGTGCATGCGAGCTGCATGCTCCCATTTGTCGGAGTAGCCAGGCTGTGTGGCAAGACGTGAATGGAAATTTCTGTTTGCTCTTGTGTGCGGGGAGTAAGCTGTGCTATGAGAGGACAGAGAAGAGAGAGACACATAAAGGGAGAGATAGAGAAATAGAGGGGGAGAGAGAGAAATAGATGGAGTGAAAGTGAGAGAGATAAAGGGAGAGAAAGATTTTCACTCAGGCTTTTCCTGATGCACTTGGATACAATGATGTAGATGGCAGTACCCCTCTTCCCTTTGTCAGTTCATATTTTCAAGAGCCTCTACAGTCTCTCTTTGCCATTCTCATTGCAGCAGGGACACTGCAAGAATATCTCCAATCCACAATAACCCCCACAAGATGAGACTGCAAACTAATAGCACAACAACATGCATGTGTATATATGATTACGTTTCAGCAGGCAGAATAGTCCATAGTGGGATTGGTGACATATCTCTTGACTTCATCTTTGGGCTCTGAGTGGCAATATTCTTTGTAAATTTCTTTCTTTGTTTAATTGAGCATGATCTGCACAAGGTCAATGAGTGGGGAATTTAAAATAATCCCACTGAAGAAAGAGTCCAAATGGCTCTCTCATTCAATCAGACCCAGCTGATGGCTATACTTTTAGATAATACTAAATTAAAAGCAAGTGTTTCTCAGATGAATACACCACATGAAATGAAAGAAGCCAAGCTGGGGCTGTAATTTGCGATTACTGCATGGGTCAGGGTTTCCCTTCTGTTTAGGTCAACGTGTGGAGCAATCTGATGAGTAGGAAACCATGGCTTGGTTTCAAGCACAAAACACAAAGAGGGCATTCACTACCAACTACACCTCTCTTCAACAAAACATACACAAAGAAACAAAAAGGTAGCCTATTTGGAAAGAAGACAGAAAGAAGCCACAATGTTCTTTCAGTCATTCGTCTGTTTTTATATCTGCTTGCTTTTGGGACTGTGTGACCTCCTCTTTGGCAGAGCATGTGCCTTCAACGCTACCTGGTGGTTGTAGGTGGCATGACGCTTCAGCAGCAGCGGTGTGAACAGTTGGACCAAACGCTCTGTGCTGAGGACACGCCGCTCCTTGAGCACAAGGGCGTGCTTGAACCAGCGATCCCACAGCCAAGCGGCATTCGGAGGGAGGCTGGTGCTGTGGCGAGCGTGAGGGGGATTGGGTGGAGAGAAAAAGATTTCTCATTGAATACAAAGAAGGACATCTGAAAAAATAATATATATACAATAGCAGATTCTAATAATCATGAGAAATTTTACGAAACAACTGCAAGATCCTATTTTTTTTCTCAAGGAGAAAACTAAACAGGCTGCTTTTCCATATTAAAACAATTTGGAACTCCAGTTAAAATTGAATAGACAGACAGCAATAGAGATTCAGGTTGAAAAACTGGATAAAAAGGTCAAGGTCAGCCAATAGACATCTCCAGAGGAGAGAAAGGGACACTGCTAGATGGGTTTCTTTGAATTGAGTATATAGCAGGAAAGGTCTCAGTGAAATCAATAGAGTAGTGAAGCAGAGCATGGATTTGGCCCAGAGTATAACTACTCATTATCCAAAGGACTGGAAGTCGCAGATAGGGCATTTTAATTTACTCATGACATTCACCCACACAGTGTTACTGAACGAGGTGACACCAAAGATGACCTTTTACATTTGTGGACAAGGGAGACTGTATCAAATGGTAGCGTGCAATATCTCAGTGACTGCTGTAAGTGCGTGACCCCCTCCCTGCTGTGTGGTAAAAAAAAAAAAAATTAAATAAAATGCACACGCAGCTATCCACACTGTTTGAAAAGTAGAATTCACCTTTACCATCCGTCTGTTCACTTTCTCTATGAAAAGAGAAACATCTAAACAATATATATCTATACATACAGTATTTAAATATATAGACAGATAGATATATATATATATTTGTCATTTGTGCAAATAAGGTAAAAAAATGTTTATATTTGCACAATCCTATAACAGTAAAATTAAAATACAGGAAAAACAAACACGGCTCTCCCTTTTTTCCTTTGGCCTTACCTTATTTCATTAGGCTCAGTGCTGGACTGATGAGCACTCACTAGATCCTGGGGTAGCAGACAGCCCTTTTCTGTGCTCCATGACAACCTCGGAAGCTCATGAAGGACGACTGCTCCACATGCTTCAAGATCCTCGTCATTCAAGCCTGCTCCATCGTCACAAAGGCTGCCCAATATATAGAGAGCATTCAGCTATTGCCATGGAGCCCTGGGCTCAGATAGCAGGTCAGGAGTACACAGAGCACATCCAACAGCTTCTGACACTTCACACACACTTTACAAGTATAATCATACACACCAATGCACAAACACACAGGTTCACATGATATCGCAGCAAGGCTAAACATTATACTGAGGTTTATAACAAAAAATAGCCACTCTTCTTATTGCTGAAGATGTTATTGACATTTCTTACAGCAGTCATGTTGTCATAGATGAGGATAAATATAATAATGGGTTTAAAAAAAAGTGAGGAAGCTTTATCTGTGGCTCCAATTACAGTAAATTATTAATTCTATAAAACAAAAATGCTTCTGAAAATAAGCCTAGTCTAATGAAACACATTCTCCATCCTCCATCACTCTGACTCCCAATAACAATTCAGCCGGGTGGTTACTATAACAATCCCATGTGTTTGAAAACCCCTCAGAAATAAAGAAGCACACGGGGCGGTGATGACACTTCATCTAATATGAGAGCCCTTGGCAGAAGGATAATATGTTTTCCTCATCTGCACAACTGCTCCATGGCCATTAAATAAACATACATGGCATTTAATTTAGACAGAAAACAGTAAGATTGTAAAGTTTAAAAAAGTACAGGAAGAGCATACCTGATAATTCTACAGAGTTGTCTTGCATCAACTGAAGAATCTTTATATACACTGGTCTGTTCATTGAGGAGTCGTCCTTCGATGCTCTCTAGCAGATTAAAAAGTCCTTCCATGGACAGGCTAAAAAACATTATCCATTTAAGTGGAGAAAGGAAACATAAATGGAGGAGGTCAGGTGATCGATAGTCCTAATCATTAACAAAAAAAAAAGTAATTTGATACAAAAATCAGTGATATATGTTTTACAGGAATTTTCCTTGAAGTCCTCAAGGACTGCTGGAGAATCTACTGCCACAACACAGTATTTGAACTGTTCATCATGTCTTTTGAAGCTGCCACAGTAACAGGTTGTGTAGGAAGATAGCCTTCAGTGCAACACCTTAAAGAACTTTGCTGTCTGCTGCTGAAGTAACATCGGGCATTGGTAACTATACAACTCCAAAATAATGCTCAGCATAAGTGAAATGATAATAAAATTAAACAGTAATGAAAAGACTGACAACTCTACTACTGCAACCAACTCACACTTAAAAGTGTAAGGAAAAAGCTTCCAAATAAAGCATGGGCCTCTGGATGATTTCTTTTTGTGAGAGATTTACACTTTAATCTGGTGCTGTGTGAGGCTGCAAAATGAGAAATGGATGCCTAATGCATGTGGATATTGAGAATCCATCTCTTTCTTGAGTATTAAGCTCTGGGTGGCCCTCATTGAATTCTCCCAGAAACCCCAAGCCGAGAGATCCTGAGCCCCCTTACATAAAAAGAGGCCAAAAAGAATTTATGACAATCTGTAATGGGCTCTTGGGTTAGGGGTCAGCAAACAATTGCTCCTTCTTTTTTGCAGGTTGTTTCCTGGTAACATCCTGATTAAGCTGGTAGCTTGAATTATATCCATGACATTCTGTAGTGTGCAATCCATCTGTGCCAAGTCCTCTTCAGTTTGGCTGAAGTAGAACAGGCAAAGGCTGTCTTTTTTTTTTTTTTTTTGAGCTTTTCCTTATTGCCAGCACAGACCTTGAAATAATCATCTTTCTCTTTTCACTTTATTTATCAATGCTCTTCAAAAATGAGACCTTTGGAGTGGGAAGAGTGAATTAGTTGTGTTTTCTGAGAATCTCTCTCTATTTGTATTGTTGCCTGCTTTCATGTCAAGGTCTCTAACCTCACTTTATGCTGCTGTTGTTGGTATGTCAACATTATCAGGAGTGTATTGTTAGTCAGGAGGAAGAGGTCAGCCTCTCTGCAGCAATACTGCTTCACAGCATACAGTACTGACTCTGGGGTGATTCACCAGACGAAACAGCCTCACCTACTGAGTGATTGGTGTTGCAGCAATCTCAACCCGCTGGCACAGACAGCAGATACATACTAAAAATGTAGTAACCACACAGTGAGTGCAGTCAACTTGCAGAGTGTCTCCTCACACTGTCAGAATTCAGTTTTAAAAGGTATTAAAGAAAAATGTGCAATTATATTATTTATATAATATACTCTACGCTATACCGAATTTTTTATGAACCCAACTGTAACTTTATGAGAAGCTTTAACAAATCAGCCAGAACCATCAGGCTGTTCAGAGACTGAACATCTGACAGCAGCTTCAACCTGTGAGGCCATTGTGATATGCCTCAAAAACAAACCCTGGACAAGATTTCTGTGTCAGTCAAGACATGCTGGAAGACAAATATAATAGGATAATCTAATGAATTGCCCTGGCTTGTTTTTCCTGACTGCAAACTGAATAGAAGGAGCAATATATAAAGTCTAACCTTAAGAGAGAAAGGGACGGAGAGAAAAAGAGGGAATAGAGACCGGATGCACTCTGAGCTTTACATCAAAGCCCCTGGTTTTCTCCTCAGACACAGAAGCTCTCAGTGTTAACAATGAAAGCTGCAGCCCCACCATCATCTCCCCAGCACAGGCTAACTGCAGCTTCTCTTGGGGTCACAATATAAATAGTATAGTAGGCCACATATAAACACAACCAGGCACCAACAACATTCTCACAGAGAAAATATAATCCATCACACTACTTTTGAAAACAGGCCTATTTTTTTTTTAACATAAAGCCTTTCATTCTATGTATGTTTGTTAACAGTAGATATAAATATTTCATACAAGAAGGCTATGTATTTATTATTATGATAAAAAAAAATTGCAAACATACGTACAACCCTAAAAATTAAATACCCAGAGAGAATAGGGCAAACAAAATGAAGTTCTTTTTACATGAGATACATGTTCATAAGATACCATATATTTTAAGAAAAATGCAGAAAGTCTATGTGCAAACAATCACATAGGATTTTCAGAGACTCTAACCCCATCCAAAATGATCCTTCAACTCAGAGACCATCATCACGCTAAGGATTTGTGACTGTAAGTGCTGTCCACATGCCCACCCTCCAGAACACTCTATGGTGCCACAAATTTCCTCCTCCACTGGGGACTTCCTGAGGTCTCTCAAGCAGAAAATTGCTCTGTTACAGCATTATCTTGGATTATGGCAATATTGTTGGTGACAGGTCCTGAGCTCTTCCTATAAGATGCATCACTGCCACCAACACAGCAGCTGCGCTGTGCTACAGAGAGCTCAGTGGCATGGACCATGACTCCCAGAATCCTCTCTGGCAGGCTCAGATGTGATGGTGGCAAGTAAAACTGTATGGTGTCTTCACCCTCAATCATCAACAGACTTGTGTGGTTCAGCACAGCCATGCACAACATTCTGCTTTCTTAGCTAGCTTAGCTTTGAATCTTAGGAAAAAATACTGACTGCTACTGAATGCTCAAAGGAGTATGTGCCATACAACAAAAACATATTTTTTGTCCACTCAAACTCCACTTTCAAAATGTAAAAAGTATAAAAGTCATACTGCACCTTTTCAAGGTCATCACTGCTTCTGAGGATTCACTGTTTAACTTGGGTGTGTTCTTGGACCCATCAGAGTGGAAGGATGATTCAGGACTGTATTGATTGTGCTCATCACTCCCCTCACAAGCAGTAGTCTTCTTAGGCAACAAATCCTCTGGTAGATCTTCCTCCAACTCAGATTCTGTCAGGGAAATCTTCAAGTCGCTACTGCTCTCTGACAACTCCACATCAGAGCTTGGGGTGCTGACACTCTCACATTTATCTGAATGTTAAAACACACAGTACATATTTAGCTGTCATTTTTAAGTCAGGATAAACTAAATAAAGAGATGTTACAAGGTAGTAAGAATTGCAAACCTGGTGTCTCTTGAGCTTCTTTTCCAAATGTGTTTTCCGGTGTCAAAAGGCCAAGACCTCTCTTTTCACTTTCCATTATGTGTACTGCAGGGGAATTCTTAGCCCTCACGGGGCTTCCGCTGCTGGTAGATGGATTCTTCTCAGGCCCCATCAAGGTCACTATAGGTGAAGGTTCTTGTTCATCATCACTTCCAAAAGCCACGTTGCCAGCTGCGCCTGTTAAGGCACGAACAGATGGGAGCAGCGGCACCGTTCTTTCATGTTTGTCACTCAAATTACAGCCGTCAGGGGAATCGTTTGAGCCTGAAATGTCATCTGATAAATGTGCTCGGTTGCTGGCGGCATCCTCTCCGCCAACTCTGAAGTCCTTCAAAAGGCCACTTGGTAGACATTCGACAGAGAGCATGCTGCGATTGGGTGAACGAGGCACTGCTTGGTGTGAGAGTACACTTGTGGTGCCAGGCTCAGCATCAGACCCGCTGGTGGTCTGGTGGGCCATAAAAATTTCCGCTTGTGGTTGTGTAAAATCCTTAACGGGGTGACCAAGGTAGCTGTCCTGGTGCTGTCTCTGTACAGCCTCTATCTGGACATGTAAAAAAATATTTGTACAAATAAACATTCTATCAGTTGGCTAAAAATGTATTTCTGTCTTCTATGAATATGAATCATCCAAAATTTTAAAAAGGAGTCATTTTGAAGGAATTCAGCTCAAGCATGCCAACTATCCACTATACCATTTTGAATAAGTGTAGCCTGTTTGGGACAAGGTCAGAATTCTTTTTGCAACATTTCTCAGAAGAATGTCTCAGGATCAATGTTTTAACTTTTAATCTTATTAGAAATCCTTTAGACAAGTTTTGATTCATGTCTGCAATGTCACCAAGGGGGAGAGAGAGAGGAGCAAAAAAGCCTCCCTCCAAACATAATAACAAAAAGCATAGCTTCTGTTTCTTTTCTGATAAGCGTCTTAAATACCAAACAGTTAGCTGCTTAATAACATTCACTGTAAACCATGCAGCCTGCCCAGCAGATCCACAAAGTAGGTAAAAAAAGAGGAAAAGTTAATTTCTTGGCTGAGTGATTCCATCGGTAGCTGCAGGGCAAAGTAGAAAGTGTTTCACTAAAGTAGCAATTGATTCTTCTATCAATCTGCGGCACGCGTGTGCTCTTCCAAGGAATGTATTAAATATGAAAATCATATCCCGTTATCATCTGTCTCCAGCTTTCAGCCCGGTAAGCTTCCCTTAATGAATGCTGCAGCCTGAGGGACATGCACACTGCCAGCCAATGGCTTGTATGCATAATGGAGTGATGGTACCATTTTGCTCATTACAATATCGACAGGCTGAGGGGGGTTTTGCACACAGTTACAAGTGACTGCTCTAGACAGCATGCTCCAAGTTATTATGAGATGTCTTAGACATTTCATCTAAAAGAGCTTTAACTGCTTTAAGTGAAGGGAGAAAGCAGCTATGGGCTTGAACTACATTGCTTGTACAGATTCAGCAGCTAGGATTAGACACCTGTGCTATTACAGATACACAGTTTAAATGTAGACTCCTCTACAGATTTACCAGGCATAATGTCTACTTTCCTTTGTTATTCTAAACCTGAAAACACAGCTTGATAGAACTGAAATTTGCATAAACCTTGTAAACATTTCAAAAAGGGGGATCTAGCATAAAAAAAACAAGTACCAT
>JAVQJX010188015.1:0-12046 GCA_036025115.1 Ambassis agassizii
CTCTACATAGCACACACACACACACACACACACACACACACACACACACACACACACACACACACACACACACACACACACACACACACACACACACACACACACACACTTTATCCTCCAGCTCAGCAGCTTTTGTCATATTTGCGGCTTATCTACAATACGTTATGAAACAAACTGTGAAAGGGGCCATTAGTGGCTATTAAATCTAAAATTCTTGCAGTGAAAATGCTCTGAAATAATTATTGTTATTGACACATGCTGCATATCAACTGAACAAATTATGTAGCAGATGGTGTGAAGCCAGAAAGGGAGAGAGAGAGCGGGGAGGCAGACATATGGGTGCAGAGATAATGAAGAATTAACCCCGCTGCCTTTGGCCTCTGGATTCAGGTGGTATTTCTGGGTCAGGTCAGAGTTTTCCCGAAAGCATGAATTAGTGTCATTAAGTGGCACGCTTCAGATTAAGTCAGCATTAAATCTAATTAACACAAAGCCGATGTGATAGACTAGATCAGCGCAGGATGTGTCAGGCTAATTGTTAGTGGCACTGTGTTTCTGCGTCTCCTCTGCTCGCCTAATGAAACTGAAGCACTACCTTGTTTTGGGCTCAAATGTAGCCGCGGGCGCCGAGTCTCCCCAGATGCCAGGCGAGACCGCGGAAGGCCTCGTTAATGATGCACAAAACCCATGGCTGCTGTTTTGATTCTGATCAATAAGCTCAGCCTGTGACACGACAAAGAGCAGGAGAAGGTGTAGATCCGTCCCAGCAGATGTTTGGAGCCTTCCTCCTCCTCCATCTCTGCTCATATGTACATGTATAATTGATAACACCACAAACCAATGTGTGCATAAACAGCTCTCACTTCAGCGTTTGCTGGCAGTTTTGTCTTAATTATTCACAAGCACGTCACCACAAAAAAAAAAGACTTGGAGCTCTTTTGTTGATGGGGCTGCTCCAGATTTGTGCAGGTTATACCCACAAAACGACACCCCAACCATCAGCATCACCACATTCACACACTAATTATTTAAAATATGACTCGATTCTAAAAATACCAGCCTCAGCTTTTCACAGCCGCATCGGTCGTACCCCGTCTCTTCCTCCCTGCTGGGTCATGCACTAGCCTCATTGCCGTCGGGCCCCTGGGAGCCTCCAGTCTACCAACAAATCACAGGGAGACACACACACACACAGCTGCTGAATAGGCAGGTGCAGGTGTGTGTCTGTGTGTGAAGGTGACAGAGGAGTGCGAATGAGCCCAGAAGCAGTGCTGACTTGGCAGTGTTGTCATGGAGACCTGTATCGAACCCCCTTCTGAGACTACAGCTTGGACCAAAGTCCTCAGAGTCTATCTGCATTATGTATCAGATGTGTGTGTGTGTGTGCAGCTTGATTGTACCAGTATGTGCATATTTTGTGTGATGGTCCTTCGCCTCACACGTGAACTTTTGTCAGATCATAGTTCATTAGAAAAATGTTCATTAAAAAAAAGCTTTTTAAATGGATAAGATTCCATCAAAAGGAAGCAGAGGATGCTATGAAAGGGAAGACATTTTTAATATGCACCGGCGGCCGTGATGGCTCAGCCTGAGGGGAAGGTCAGGAGACAGGTGAAAGAGAATGCTCAAACACATTCTCCAGCTTCTGATGGTCACACAAGGCCTGTAAATTACATGTGGAGTCCCCCAGGGCTCCGTCCTGGGTCCTCTGCTATTTAATGCTTATATGCTCCCCGTGCATTTCTACAAAGTCTATAGAGTGATGTTTAAGACCACAGAGCAGACTAGAGGTAAAGAGGCATTACTTTGTGTCTGCTGGCAGCTGATATAGGAGTTCCCCAAGGCTCCATTGTGGGTCCTCAGACAGAATATGTCTCCTGTCTGTCCTCTTAGACTGAAATAAAAAGTGAAGCAGCTTTTAGTTTCTCTGCAGCAGACTCCCAGAGACCAGCTTTTAAATCAAAACTGCCTGCTTCCTTTTATTAAATTACTTTTCCTACACGACGCTCTAACTTTCATTTTATACCTTTCTTATAACCGTTTTATTTCCTTTTCTCTTGTGTGTATTTAAATGTCCTTTTATTCTTTTGTGCTGTATGTTTTTATGTGAAGCACTTTGAGTTGCCTTGTCGTTGAAAATGTGCCACATAAATAAACTTGCCTTTGTTTCCTGATAGTTTGCAGAGGGGGGTATTTCACAAATTGTTTGCCAAACGCCCTGTGTTGTATAAGACTTAATGTACTGTGAAATTAAAACCCCGTTTAAAAAAAAAATCATCCTCAACACTGTCAAAACAGCATGGTAGCTACTTGTGATATTCATGCTTCACCACCAAAAAAATGAAAGCTATCCATTCTGAGAGTGCAGCTGACAGGACGGGAAGGAGAGGGAGGTGGAAAGATGGAGCAGCACAAAGTTTACACTGCGGTGCATGGAGGGTTTATATCCAAGGTTTCATGGTAACACTGTGGTCATGTTATGCTGATGTGGCGGTCATGTTACCATCATGTCATGTTAAGGCTAGCATCAAGTTGAAGTCGTGTCATGATGGTGACATTGGAGTCACGCCATGCTAGTGCTGGGGTCATGTTGTATTTCTATCACTGCCATGCCGCAGGCACATCATGCTAATGTTGTTGCAGATGCATCACAGTGATGCTTCGGCCACATTAAAAGTACATCATGCTAATGGGACGGTCATGTTGTAGTTGCTAGTCCTGTTGTAGTCATGTCATGCTAACATTGGGGTCCAATGTTGTGTTTTTGTTGCAGTTGTGTCATGGAAATCCTTCCCAACATGCTAACGTTGGGGTCACATTTTTTCTTGTTGCTGCTGTGTCACGCCGATGCTATGGTCAAGTTCTAGTTGCATCATGCTAGTGACATTAGTGCTAATGTCATGCTAATGTTGGAGTCTAATGTTTTTGTTGCAGTTGTTGCAGTAATGCCATGCTATGGTCCCGTCATGCTAACACTGTGGTCATGTTGCAGCTGTCATGCTAATGCTTTGAGCTTGTTGAGACTGCGTCATGCTAATGCTATTGTCATGTTGTAGCTGAATCATGCTAATGCTGTAGTCATGTTGTTGTTGTTCAGTTCTGTTGCTATGGTGATGTAATGGACACATCATCAATGTCATGGTCATGTTGTTTTGTCATGCTAATGTTTGCGCTAATGCCATGTCGTAGTCTCATCGTGCTAATGTAGCTAGTTGTCCTGTAGCAGCTGTATCATGTTGATGTTGTGTTGCTTCATAGCCGGTCATGCTAGGTTAACATGTCTAATCCTATGGCCATGTTGCAATTACACCATGCTAATGCTATTGTCATGTTGTCGTTGCATCATGCTAGTGTTGTAGTTGGTCTTATTGTAGCAAATATGTCTCAAAATACACATTAAATTGTAGCTAGCTGTAAATAATCTGTGTGTATGTGAGCTGCATAGCATGAATGTGCTGCTTTGTAGAGTTTGTTCCCACTATGTGTGCTTATCGGTGCGTTTGTTCTGTTTTTTTTTTATGTGTGTGCGTGTATGGATCTATACTCTGGCTGCTTGTAGTGTGTGTGTTTGTAGCTGTTGATGTTTTCATCTTAGGGAGGATTTCAGGTCTTACTAATTAGTGTTAGTGATCAAATGTTTTCCCTGACAGGTAAAACTCCTCAGCCTGGCTTCCTCTTTTAGCCAGCTAACAGAAGCAGGGGAAAGACAGTGTAAAAGAAAAAAAATCAATAGGCAGCTTTTAGGTGTAATAAAGCTCTTTCTTTACAGAAGAAGAACTAAACGAGATGTGCTAAAAGGGATAATGTTGACAGTGTGAATAGATATGAAGTGGAATTGGAGAGGAGGATGATTAGTGTGGAGCGGAGCAGGGGTGATGGCTGACAGATAAGTGGAAGGCTTCAAATTAACACGAGCAGCTTAGTGTATGTGAGTGCACAGACAGGTTAGAGAGGGGAAGTTGTGTTTATAGTCTCACTGCTGCTCCATTCTTAATGTGCTTTTATACACTGCATGGTGTGCAGTTTCAGTGTTAATGCAGGATGCTCTCACTGTGGACAAATATGAAGCAGAAGGCAACACTTTGTCAGTTTTTTGTCTTTTTGAGCAGCAAATCTGAAGGTGGAGGTTAGGGGAGACGTAACCATGGTAACTGAGACCCAACCGATGATGCTGAGAGGCCATGCTGAGGAAGAAAACCTGAAAATACAAGAAAAAAAGTCCGAATATTTTATGAGATTTTATGAGAATCTAAGAGTCATATGAATAAAGTTGAGATATTACATTAATAAAGACATAATATTAAATAATACATTTGTATCATTTCAAGAATACCATCATAAAGTTGGAACTTTTAAAGAATTAATTCATGATATTGTGAGAATAAAGTATTATAAAAATCAATAAATTAAATTTTTTTTAATTTAATTTTACAAGAATCAGAAGATATAAAAATAATGTTATGACTTTTGTAGAATTCTGAGAAAATTCCTCTGAAATGCAATGATAACATATATCATTTCATTAAAAGAATAAGGTTGTAAAATGTTATTTTTTTTATAAGAATAATGCTTCAGTATCAGTGATCATCAGATTTTAGGTACATTCAGCTCAAACCTTTGATGTCTTGTTTCTGTTTTTGAGTGAAAATTGAGAGCTGCCTGTGCTGTAAAATCCATTAAATTGGCTGAGCAGGTGAGCCAAGAAGTTAATTTCCAACTCTCTCACCTTGTGTGTGTGTGTGTGTGTGTGTGTGTGTGTGTGTGTGTGTGTGTGTGTGCTCACTCAGCAGGGCCAGGTATTGGTCAGCCCCCCCTGTGTGAGCTCTCACACTGGGTCAGGAAAATGAGTCCAGATTTGCTGTGACCTGAGGGTCATCCATCAACTCCATCTCTCCCTCCACCTCCATCTCTGTGTGCTGTAAGATGGAGGGGTGACACCCAGCGGGGTCTCTTTTATTTCCCTCCTTCGTGCTCCTCTTAGAAACACCACAATCTCTCCTTGTCTTCTCTTTCTCATCACACTCCCTCTCTGCTCGTATTAATCTCCTCTTGCTTCACTTTCATCCATCTTTCACCGTCACACACACACACACACACAAGTTGGCTCACAGTTCTGCAGGAAGTGATCTGAACTTCCACAAAGACACACAACTTTCAACAAGAAGAAGTGTGTGTTTATGTGTGCAGAGAGTTTTGGGCGGGTTTAGGGTCACATGCTGTGTTTGGTCGCTGCTCCTGTCACTCAGCCGTCACCGCTGGAGATTAATAAGCGACATGCCTATCGTGGCTCCAAATATTTCTGTCTGGTGTCCACGTTTGTGTGTCTTTTTGTGTGTGTGTGTGAGTTTTGGGGCGCTGCTCAGCCTTGCCTCGCCTCAGCGCGACTTTAAGCGCAGCCATGCAGAACCAGCTGACAGCTCCCTGTCCTCTTCCTCCCCCCTCCTTCATCCTCAGCTCGTCTTCACTGTCTTGCCGTTTCCCCTCTGCCTCGTCCCCTGGCTCTAATCCTTAGATAGCTACACCAGTTCCCAGTTTGAGGTAACAAGGCTTCGCGGTGCGTGTGTTGTTGTGTCCACTTAGCAACAAAATCTAAGAGGTGTTTACAGATTAGGCTAGCTTGTTTTGGCTACATGTAGCTAATTTGAAGTTAGCATGTTCAAACTGATCATTTATACAAACTGTTACAAACGGTTTAAAGGACTAGCTTACCTTCTGGATAAAACACTGCAGTGAAGAGGAGACAGGAGGAAGATGGTGTTGACAGGGCTGTTATTTTGTGCCTCAAAATAACTTGAACTTAAAGAGGAAATGAAACACTGACTGTAGTTAGCATTATTTCAAAGATGGTTAAGCAGTGACAGCTTTGACAATGACTACTGAGCACACTCTGCTGGATGTCATGGTTTATTTTATTAAGTGATCCCAGCTATCTGCATTAGCTAAATGCTAACAGCTGGTTGAATTACACCCAGTCTTCTTAACATGATGCCCATTTACACAGAGGTTGCTACAGATGTTAGCATTATGGCTAAGAGCAAACATTGTATCAGTTTTAGCTTAAGCTGTCACTGCTGGTTAGCTCATGCTAGCTACTGTGAGACGTCCACACCGACCATCACAGTGACGTCTCTGTGTCCATCTGATTTTACAGCCTGAGTTCAAAGTGATGCTGCTGAGTGATAATGTGGTGCAGTGCAGGCTGTGGAGAGCAGCAGGTGTGGAAGGGATCGGGGTGGTCGGCGCCGGTGGAGCTCCCCGGACCAGACACAGGGTGTCAGGTTGGCCCTGTCAGCAGAAAAGGATCCAGTGATCACAGTGGGATGGCATTTCAATCAGACAGGAGCAGAGCTGCTGCGCTAATCCTAAAAAAAGAGGTGGTGCCTTCAGCAATACTGCACACCTGATTTAGTCAAAATGTCTGACTGACTGTGATTTCAGCAACTAATCCAAATATAAGACAGAAAATAGTCCCTTTTTTTCTGTGATGCTTCTGAAATGTCAGCTGCAGCTCTGAGGAATATGCATGTTGTTGTTTGTTGGAACATTTTTTTCTAATCGGGATTTCACGAACATGCTGTGCTGAGTCAAAACAACAACAAAAAAACAGAAGGACAATGTGGGAATAGCCCTGATTTTTTTGTGTGGAACCAGAAAGAAAGGCACGCTGTGGAAAAAGGGGCGGCGGTCCCCACAGAAGAGGAATGAAACAAATGGATTTGAAATGCTTTTTGATGCCATGATTTTTATTTTTTTTTTTAAAGCAGAGACTGAGAACATGGAGTTTTTCAATGTGCCAGGCTTTTCTCCCTAAAGGCTGGCTTGGGG
Source organism: Ambassis agassizii (assembly GCA_036025115.1). Taxonomy (NCBI): domain Eukaryota; kingdom Metazoa; phylum Chordata; class Actinopteri; family Ambassidae; genus Ambassis; species Ambassis agassizii. The sequence continues at coordinate 6,826 of JAVQJX010188015.1, forward strand.
CTCTTGCTTTCAACACAGCCCTCTCAAGCTGTACAACACAACAGCAGTTCAAATGGGAGCAGAATCCAAGCCGGCAGCTCCTCTTCATCCCCCAGCTAATTACCTGCAGGGTGACCGTATGCTTATTAAAAAATCCCCTAAAAAAGTTCTGGGTTGTTTTTAACCCTTTATAATAAAACGAGTCACCAAAGGAGCTCAAAGCAGGAAACCAACTCTTTTTTAAAATGTCTGGGAGACAGAAAAATTATGAAAATGGTCCAGTGGGAGGGAAGTGAAGGCCTGACATTGCGGTAATCTGGTGTAAAATTGGCTGAAATTGTAAATTCAGAAATAAACAAGGCAAGTGTGAGAAGTGATGATGCTGCAGTGGGGCGTAATGAATAATTCCACAGTCTGTTTCTCATTCTGTTCAATGGATCAGCAGGAGACGCTCCCCATCCTCATTACTGACAGTTGTAATTCTGACCTAGTCTCTGTTATAAGGAACATTTCTGCCTCCCTTTCAGACCTATTATCTGTGTCTACGTGTGATGCTGTGGCTAAATGCAACAACAAAGAAAAAGTACAAATGACATTTAAGGAAAAATCCTGTCCTTCTTTGTATCGGCACCACGCACACTAAAAGTCCATGACAAGATTTATTTATCCTCCTGAAAAGCCTTTCAGAGCGACCCTCCAACCTTACAAAATGTCTGACAACGGTGTTAAACTTATCTCTTCCGAGCTCTTTATGAAAGAACCAGTGATTTATTACGTGGATCAAAGAAACTGTGGTTTACAATTAATTTCGTGTAATAGTTCTCTATACTGTGGTTAAAATATGTCCCTTTAGTGATAGGGGTTGCATGAATTAGAATTAATTTCTGTTTAATTGTTCCTATACTTCAGTTGGCGTGTGTGATGGCGGCGGCCGGGCCGAGGTAATTTATTTCCTACTTAGGATGAGAGATGGTCCGCGGCCGAGGCTGCCAAGGGAGGAGTGGTTAATTGCAGTAGATTGCCTTATCTCCTTGTAATTACGCCTGTCTCTTTGGAGTCCCTGGGCTCCAAATGGCCAATCGATACTATCAGACCGCAGACATCGAGGTGGAGGAAGAGGAAGAGGAAGAGGAAGACGCAGAGATCCCAGACCGGAGTTTGGGAAGACGGCAACTCTGGACCGCAGATAGCAGAGGCTAAGGGACTAAATCATATCAAAGGCATGGAGTGAAAGGTCAGGATGGTTTCAGAGGAAGAGATTTAAGAAGCATTCACTTTGATTAACTTTAGCTAACACCCAGGAGGAGCGACGCTCTGCCTCCATGAGGGAAGAAAATCTGAGGTTACTTTAGTTTAGCTGGATGAAAACCTTTTTGATGCAGATACACAGATTTTTCTGCCCATGTCCCATCATCCCCTTGAAACTTCAGTCTTTCATTATGGAATGGAAGATTCAAGCTGTCATGGCGAACGATGTAAACGCCTCTCTATCACAGGTGTCAGGTGCTGTGGTTAGCTCTAAACTGAGCAGCTGTTTTAGTCGTTTTTGTTATCTGTGATGACGGGGACAGTTCTGATCCACCATAACAGGAAACAAAAGTGAAGCTAAAGTTCCCTTTAACTCCGTGCTGTCCATGGACAAGAGTGTACACACAATGATAAATAAACTGTTTTATTTCATATTCAGAGACCCTAAAACATTTATGAACCCGACTGAGACAGCTCAGTCAGACTTGGTCTTTTTGTTGAGGCCATAGGAAAAGGCTGTGCAGTCACGTTCAGCTGTTGTGGCTGGGCCTGGATGGTCAATGCTGAATGTGGGAGAGATGCAAAGGAAAATAGATCAATCTGAGGCATCGTATTGATGGCGCTCTCTGTTGGTTCGGAGAGGTCGGTAATTCATCCATCTGCACAAAGTCACTGAGCTGGAGTTCTCCCTAAAAAGTTCTGACTCTGTCTTTAAAAGTGAGACTTTAAGAAGCGGAGATGAGAAATGTTTGAAAGGCCAGCGGGCCTCTGGGAAGCTCCCTTTGTCTCACTGCTGTCCTTTCATTTTCTATAATTTTGTTTCCTTACATCTGGAGATCAACTCTGCTCTTGATATGTCCTTGATAATATGGCTGTAATAGTAAATCTTTGGGTTTATTAGCACTATTTCTTTCCTGTAATGAAGCCCTATGGATGACTGACGCGCCTGTTTTCCCTTTTCTTGGCTAAAGGAATGAAAAAGTGCTGTTTTGAATCGTCGTCCCTGCTGATTGCACCGAGTGTCATTTAGCACAAACTCGACACATTCTCAACAAGGACAAAGCGCCCGGCTCTCAGCGCCCAGGCTCACCCCGCTGACAATGTTTCCACAATCATCTCCATTACCACTCACCAGCAGGTAATTGACTTCTGCTCACATTTGCTTCAGTGTTAACGCTACTTTAGCTCCCCTCTAAAGAAGTGGGGTCCTGGGCCCTTTGAAGTGGCTGCAGGTTTTTGGTTTAAAAGCCCTCGGCTTCTCCCCAGCTGATTGAGAGTCAGCTTCTGTCGGAGAGGGAGTTGGAGGCGCCTTTATCACCAGGCCCCCCCTTCAAAGAACAGATAGGGTTTTGTGATAATGAGAGGGTGGCATGAAGTGGGGGTAGAGGTGTCACGGAGCGGTGTAATTGTAAGAGGTGCGCCTGCTTTCGCTCCTGAGGTTCAGGGACTCGACAGTTGTCAGTGATGCCAGGCAGCAGACAGTAATTTCCAAGCACATTCTCTCTGTCTGAGGTGACACAAAGGGGCTGAAGGCAGAAAGAGAGCGCCAAATATACTTACTAGCAATCAAAGACCTATTGGACCCCATGCTGTGTCCATGGCAGTGGTGGAGATGAATGGCGGTGTGTACTTCAGAATTCAGTCAGTGTGTCTTTGAGTGTCCTCAGTGAGGAGGACTGTGTAGTGGTTTTATAGGAACAATGAAAAAGATTGCTTAGTTTGGAGGATTTTGCTCTGCTTTTCTATCAATTTAAAATATTTGTTATAGATTTATTCAGATAAATGCTTTAAGATTGGTAATATTGTTTAAAAGACTCCTCAGCTCTTCAGTCAGGTTTCAGTCTGGTCAGTCTCTTTGCTCTCCTGGAGGTGGTTCTTCACTAGAAGAGACAAAAACCAGGACCCAGACTCAGTTCTCCTGCAGACTGCTTTAGCTTTTCTTTGTTTCCTGAAGCATCCCCACAGCATCATACTGCCACCACCGTGTCTGACTGTATGAACCACAAGAAGACAAACTTCTCTGTGAGCAAACAGACAGACTTTGGTTTCTGTGGACTCTGTCTCCAGGTTTTTGTCCTTTCCTGTGCAGGACTCTCTGTTCAGAACGTCTCTTTCTCACTAGTTTTCTTTCCAGAACCTTCCACATGTTTCATTTTGCTCTCTGCTTGTCTTGTTCTGAATGTTTGTGTGAATGACGTTTTCATCGGCGTATAGTCGTGTGATTTCTACGTAGATTCACTCTCGATAGATTTGCTGCAGCATTTGTGGCGCTGCCTGTGTTAGAACTGTAAACATATGACTGTGATTATTTTGCTTTATAAAATACTGTAGTGTTGTTTATCTGGAGGTCTGACAAGTCCAGTGTCATAATGAGTTCCCACTGCCTGACACCAAACTGCACGCACATACTACATAACAGATGCTTTACCACCTGCTAGGACTCTGAGTGTTTGCTCTGGTTGTAAATCATGCACAGCTAAATTGTCAAATATGAATGTAATTCATGGGGATACAGTGCTGAAGTGAGCATTTACCTGTGTGTGTGTGTGTGTGTGTGTTTGGCCTGGCCTGGTGGGTGTCTCTGTGGCCCCGGCCTCGTTAAGCAGAGAGCAGTAATGGATGTCAACAGGCTGGCCTCTTCTTACTGTGTCAACATTAATCACCGGGCCTGGACGCCACCACCGCACACCGCTCTGCTTAACATTCACAACACACTGCGCCACAGTCAGCCGCACATATCCACACATATGAGCGCACTTCCTCACAGCCCCCCCCCCCCTCTCTTTCAGTACCCCCCCTCCCCCTCCACTTATCACTTAATCACTCCTGCTAATTACAAGCCTTGCCGCTGCTTCACAATGCAAATGAGAGCTTGCTACACACAGTACACAGAACACACTGTTAAAGGCCAGATGTGAGTGTGTACGGCCCATTCAGGGTCTCGGGGTCCTCCTGCTCAGCCACGGGCACTGTGCTCTATTAGCACCAGGCTCATGGAGCTCTACTTGGCGTTCAGGGGTGTTTGGGGCCGTCATCAACCCAGGAGACGGGGCCTTGCCTGAGGGGTTAATGAACCCCGGGCCTGGCCTGCCTCCAACATTAATTGTTTCTCCAGCACTGGCATGCTCCTCTCCTCTCCTCCTCTCCTTTTGTCTCCTCACCTTCTCCTCCTCTCCTTTTTTCCTGCTCTCTGTGTGCTCTGAATCTTGCTACTCTGTCTGTGCAACTTTAGAGGCAGATAATATCTCTAAGGATGAATTATGTTGATATGTTACTTTTTGGCATATACACTCACAGCCTCCGCCTGGCTGCCCGCTGAAGAAAATCACACACACACACACACACATTTGTAATACTCTTTCTGTTCCTTAAAGGACTTGACGCTGTGCTACAGTAGACTTCCAAACCCTGAGGCTAAGCTGTGAAATAATGCTATGACCAGGTTAGAGACAATTTCTCTGCTCAGTGTTTTCTCATGCTTGTAAAAGTCATATAAGACAAGATACAGGCATGCCTGAGGAACTTGTATGTAATCTAATTTTTTTTTTGAAACATCAGTATTGGACCCTGTGTCTGTCGTATACTGTGCTTGATGTAATGTGGTCTGCGGGGAGCTCGGGTCTGCCTTCAGCAAATGAAGACCTGAGCAGGGCCAGCACAGAGGTCACACAGAGAAAATTCTATTATCTTACTATTGTACCTCTGCAGAGCTGAGGTGAGACGCATCATCAGTAATGCATGAAAACCGGTCCGGTCATAAGTTATGCAGTGAGGTCATGTTACACACACATTTCAGATAGATGTCAACGAATTTGATGCTGTAGAGCTCATAAATGTACTGAAGGATCATCCAGCGTTTCACTGATGTGAAGGAAGATATATAGAAATCAATGATGTTTTTGCATATAGATGACACTGTATTTGATCAAAAATAGTGGAAAAATGCAATGGCACAAAATTAACTAAAACATGGCAATGAATGGTTAAAATGACT
>JAVQJX010188156.1:0-19225 GCA_036025115.1 Ambassis agassizii
AAATCATTAATTTAATTGTCCTTTTTGTACACACACTTTTCAGATTCCCTGTAGATCTACTGTTGTGAATTGTTCTACCTGCGATAATCTTGAGATGAACAATCTGACATTTCCTATAAGAGGCAGACAGTGGTGTACTTTCAGACAAAACTCTACAGAGACATCACACCTTCGGCTTGCTGAGATAAGACTGTCCTCTGAGGGGTTGAAGACAGACGTGGCTGCTGATTCATCTCAGGAGCTGCCAGCTGCTGAGGTGACTACTGTTAAAGAACAAAACAAAAATGTGGTTCACAGTGAGAGGAAGACAAAGTCAATCAGATTGTGACATAACAGCATTCACACTGGTTGTGTTGAACTGAGTATAATTGCTGATATTGTTCTTTAAATTGTAATATTAGCTTTTGTTACGAGGGTGAGGGCCTCTGTAAACAGGTCTGACTTTATCCAGAATTCTATCATTAACATTTTACACTCTCTTAATCATTTGTTTCTGCAGAGATATGTTAAAATATGAAAGAGACAAAAAACCTTAAAGGTACCCTGTGGTGTATTCTTGTAAAAAAAAAAAAATACTGACCACATTTTCACTGTTTGCTGTTATATTTACTGTGGGGTGTGTTTAGGTTCATTTATGTTTAAAAAAAAATCAAGCTTGGTATGACCTGCATTCAACACTACCAACAGGTCAGACCCACAACGACTGTGACGTTTTTATGCTTAATTAAGTATTTGAACGTTTGTATAATACTTTTGATTACAAGTTTGTATGCTACTAAATGTCTTTTTAAGCCACTAGTCAAGCTTTCTATTGTCAGCTGAATGTGATCTGCCTGAAAAGTCTTGTACTGTGTTTGCTGTGGATATGACCTATCTGTGTACTTGTTTCTGATGGAATAGCACAAGCACACACGGACAAAGCTGTTCCTTCCATGCTTGTTTTTACTGTGTTGCATTAAATGTACAGCACATTAGATCTCAGACTCTGGTGGTACTTCTATCCTAGGGAGATTGGAATCTGGCTCTTCAGTCAGACTGATTGTGTGATCACCAGACACCACTCCTGAGTCACTCTGCGTCTGAAAAGTTGTGAAAGTGGGCGGAGTCTTCTCTTGTGAACCGGTGAAGCGACTCTGCCTGTTGCGACGCAGAGACTTCAGCAGCAGGGGCTGCAGGGAGCGCCCAGAGGCGGCATGGGAGTTCGACACAGTACGCTTGTTGATGTGTTCGATGGTGAGGTGGCACCGCAATACCTGCACAAACACATCCCTGAACTGCTTGGAGGAAAGATTGTAGAGGAAAGGGTTCAGAACGGAGCTGAGGTAGAAGAAGGTGTCGGCCACGGGGTGGAGGGTGACGTAGCTATGGAAGAAGGATGTTGTCCATTGGGACTTGGGCACAGCAGCCATCATAAGACGGCGGATCTGGTTGGGAAGCCAGCACACCATTAAGGATCCAACAATGAGACCTGAGGAAGTGATGAAGACAAAGAAGAACCAATGTAATTTAGTGATTCATTGATATTTAAGAATACACTTCATGTAGAAGGAAAAAACTAAAATAAAACTTAAAACATCTGTCACCCTGGCACATCTGGCAGAGGTACAAAAATATATAATGTGTATTTCTGCCTTTACATGTTGCATAATCTGAAAAACCAAAGCAATATACTCAGGGATACATCACATAAGGGGCAGGAGGTAAATCTACTAAAGTAAAACAGAAAATACAACAAAAGATTTATTAATGGCAAGCGTGCAATCTACCAACTAACATTCAACGTAAACAAGTATAGCTGCAGTCACGCTGACATACAGTATGTAAACTCAGCTGATGTAAATCTTAAGGAATCTTTACACAAGACACTTCTGTTTGTCGCTGGCTCTGAAATAATCTGAGCAAACATGACACAAACCCTGATATTACAAAATCCTCTAGCAGAGACTGAGACTCCCAACATTTCACTAAGGAGGATGAGCTGAGCTGCAGATTTATACAGTTTACAAGGCAAGAGGTATAAATATGCACTGGCACAGTGATAAAGTGAGCAAATTGAGTGGGATAAAAACAAGTTGTACATGACTGGAAAGAATGAAGTCTTTGAGTAGAAGTGACTGCATCTGCCTGACTGTCCACAAAACTCAGACATCAACTGGAATATGAGTCTATACATAAGACTTGTCTAACATGGCTGTTTTATCCTTAACTCTGAAATCACTCCTTATCTTTAGGGGATGAGAAAGCGCAGTGAAATGATTAGAATCACACAAGAGAAGAGTTTCTATTACGCCCAATCACTTCCTGAGTTTTCACATGATGGCTGGCCTTCGTCCACACACTAAACCAAAGCATGTGCAACTTATAAGATCACTCATCATTGATTGACAAAGTTAAACAATTTAGCACACAGTACGTTTCCTCTGAATGCAGACAGCACTAAAGATGACAATATGGGCCGGATCTACTAGAGGTTTGCGTTTACTAAAATGAATGCAAACTCATTGCACACGCAAGAAAAATACAAATTGATTTACTAACAGGGCGCAAAAGGGTTTGCATCCTTCAAAGGTGCAAAATAGTGCGGCTGCATCCAGTCAGTACCTTTGCCTCAATGAATATGTAATGTGGGGCGTTTCAACGCAATTTTGCATGGGGTGGGAGGAGAAAATGTAAATATATGATTTCAGCACACAAAAGCAATTTATCAAACCTGGAAACTTGCTGACAGAAATTGCGTATGGGCGAAACGTTTGTATGCGTAATTGCGCAGACATGACTGTGGGTATTGTGGCAAGAAGGAGACACACATGCAAATTACTACATGAAAAACCAGACTTTAGTAAGACAGTAGCACACCAAAAACCACCCTAGTAAAAGCGAATAAAAGTCAAAAATGTCATAGGTGAAAAATTTTTTTTTTTAACTTTTATTGCCTTTTCTCTGATACATTTTGATCACTCAGGTGTTGTTTGGTGTGTTACAATGAGAACTAGCCTTAAGAAAATGTTATAAAGCACTTTTTTGCACTTGCCTTCTATTCCCAGGAAGTTTCAACAAATCACAGGAAGAACAATGGCCTGTTAGCCTGTCTTAGCAGACCTCCCTCTGCATTTTCTCAGTCGTTAGACAGCTGTTAGAGACACTGGCACTGAAAGCTAGACATACACAGGTAAATATAAAAGACACTTAGATCCTTTTGTTGTGAGTTTCAGAGGCCTTTACCACATAGAAATATGTTCGCTCAACAAACTATTTTAGAACTGATGAAGCTGTTTACATAAGCAGCAAAACTCTACGTCCTCTAAGTGCAGATGCCATGCTTCAACACTTTTGTATGAAAAAGATCTGGATCTTCACACTTATACAACACCGTAACTCAGGCAAAGGTGAGAAAATGAACAGTGCAAGCCAAAAATGTAGAAAAATAACAGGTCCGCGGCGGACATTTTGGCCAGTATTGGAACATCCGATTCTATGGTCTTTATTTGAGTAAGTAAGTTTATTTATAAGAGGAAAACATTAAAAAAAATTTAAACAGCACAGTAAGTCCGGAAAAGTTGTCTAAAAACAGTGCAGGCCTAAATGGAGGAAGATGACACGTACAGGGCCAATGTTTTGGCTAATTTTGGGACATCCTAAACTATGGTCTTTTAAAGTGCTCTCTATCCACTGGTAGGAGTGTGCTCACATGTTCTCTTTGCACTGACAGCATATTGTAAACGCGCAACCATGTAGAGACAGAAATCAAATGTTGCCCTCTAAATGACATAATAACATAAAGTTAATTAGTTGAATATTTCTGTACAGCACATAGAACAATGCAATGATTTAGAGAGATCATTATGTTAAATTGCACATTTTTTACAGGTTGTTGCACACTTATTTTTTTTCTTTTTGACAGAAGTCTTCCTCTATAAATCTTCAACTCCAATATGAGTCACTTCCTATAATGTTCTATATGATTTACAAATGATTTACAAAACTCTTATTCACCAGGGCCAAAACAACAAAAGGCACACATTTCAACTTAGAAAAACAATAACAAAACAACAAACTTAATGAGAAACATTTTTATCTATCATCTATTATTTTTCTGGTACACTGTTGTGGCAGCTGCTGTCTGGTCCACAAACTGCACTGTAAAACTGTACATTTCATCATTACACAACTTTTTTTTCTGTTCTATTAGAAAATAAAGAAATATGTTATCAGTGAGCACAAAGCAGTTTCCAAGTCACATGTCCGGCACAGGTCAGATACTGTAGATAGTGGAAGTGATGCTGGCTATAAGGCTACCATGCAAATAGTATGAATCTCCACCATGTGAAAAATGTCAGCATACTTCACAACCAAAGTAAGGTTTCAGCTTTCTTCTTCTTCTTCTTCCTCCTCCTCTTCTTCTTCTTTTCCTCCTTCTCCTGTGTCTTTGTCCTTTGTGTTTATTTTCCAGCTGAGAGACCACTCGCTCTTCGGCATGCTGTCTTCCTCTTGCATCAGTCCCATGTGCCTGTGGCTGCGGTGCTCGGAGGAGAAACACACCACCTCGCCCTCGTCCGGCTTCTTCCAGCGGCAAATCCTCCAGGACTCCTTCCAAGCCCGCAGCTCTGCATCCTCCTGCCCCTCTTCCTCCTCCTCCTCCTCAGCTTCATCTCCTACTCTGTGAGGCACGGCCACCTTCCATGACTGTTTCCAGGATGCAAAGGAAGCGTTGAGTTTGTGGAACTGCAGGTGAAGGGGGGCGTCTGCTTTACGTCTGACTCGTCTCTTTAACTTTTTCTCTGTCTTGTCTTCTTCTTGGATCTTCTCTGTTATCACCTCTGCTTCCATTTCAGCTTCACTCATCTCAACCTCTGCTTCCTCCTCCTCCTCCTCCTCATCATCTTCCTCTTCAACCTTCACTGCTTCATCTTCTTTATCCTGTTTTTTATCTTCTTTTACCTTTTCTTCATCTTCATCTTCCCCTTCCTCCTCCTCCTCCTCCTCCTCAGTGTCTACTACTTTATCATTGTCCTCATTATCTTTTTTATGTTCATCTCCTTCCTCATCCACCTCTTCATCATTAGCTTCTTTTTCTGTGTGTTCCTCTTCATCTTCCTTCTCATTGGGGATTACTTTTTTGTCCTCTTTGTCTTCCTGGTTTTTATCATTTTCTGCCTCATCCGTTTCTCTATCCTCTTCTTCTCCTTCCTCCTCCTCCTCCTCCTCAATGTCTACTTCATCATCTTCCTCATGATCTTTTTTATGTTGTTCATCATCTCCTTCCTCATCCATCTCTTCATCGTCATCTTCATCTTTTTCTGTGTTTTCCTCCTCCTCCTCCTTGTTGTCTACTTTTTTGTGCTGTTCATTATCTTCATTTTCTGCCTCATTCCATTCTCTATCCTCTTCTTCTTCTTCTTTTTCTTCTTCTTCCTCCTCCTCCTCCTGCTCAACTCGTTCATCCTTTGGAATATTCACTGTCTTATGTATCTCATGTCCTTCCTCTTCCCCTTCCTGTTCATCCTCTTCATTTTCCAGTTCCTTGTCTTGCTTCTGTTCTTTGTCTTCTTCTTCCTCTTCATCCTCCTCCTCCTTGTTGTCTTCGTTATTTTTTAGCATTACTGTATCGTCGTTCTCCTCTTCCTCTTTCTTTTGGTCTTTGTCTACTTCCTGCTCTTCATCCTCCTCCTCCTCTTCATCTTCATCCTTTTCAGCAAATTCCCTTTTTATATCCAAGTCTTCCTTTGCATCTACAAATTCATCTTCTTCTTCTTCTTCCTCATCCCCATTTTTATGTTCCTCTTCCTCCTCCTCCTCATCTTGTTTCTTATCTGCTTCTTGATCTTTGTCAGTCTTGTGTGTTTCTTTCTCTTTGTGCACATCATTCTCATCCTCCACATCTTCCTCTTCCTCATCCCCCTCTTCATCTTTATCTACTACTTTCATCTTGTCTGTTTCTTTTTCATGCTCATCCTCATCTTCTTCCTCGTTCTCGTTGTCTATGTCCTCATCAACCCCCTTCTCTTCTTCTTCCTCCTCCTCGTCATCTTCCTCTTGATCATTATTGTCAGTCGTGTCTTTCTCATCCTCCTTCTTTATATCTACAGCATTCTCTCTCTGCTCTTCTTCTTTGGCTTCTTCTTCCTCCTCTTCCTCTTCCTCCTCTTCTTCTTCTTCCTCCTCCCTCTGATCATTATCATCAGCCTTCTCCTGTTCTTCCTCATCTATATAATTTTCTCTCTGCTCTTCTTCGCTCTCTTCCTCCTCCTCCTCCTCACCCTCCTCCCTATCCTTCTCGTCCTCCTCCTGCTCCTTCTGGTCCTCCTTTTCTCTCTCTTTCTTATTTGTATATTTCTCCTCCTCTTCTTCCTTCTCTTCCTCCTGGTCTTGTACTTCTGTGTCCTTCTCAACATCAGCCTCTTCTTCCTCCTCCTCTTCTACTCCTTCATCCTCCTCTTCAGTCTCCCTGTCTTTGTGTACCTCTTCATCTTCTCCATATTTGTTGATAGCTTCCTCTTCCTGATCTTCTACTCCTTCATCATCCTCATCCTCTACTTTGTCATTCTCCTTGTTTTCCACGCCGTCACTTTCCTCTTCCTTTCTTTCTTCTTCCTCTTCTTCCTCCTCCTCCTCCTCCACTGGTTTAGCCCTTCCTCTAGGCATCTTCCAGGCCTCTGTCCACTCTGTTTTGTCGAGTCTGTCATTCTCCAGCTCTGAGGTGAGGAGGAGACTTGTAATTCTACGTTTCCTCGTCAGCATGGCACCGTGCTGTTGATGAGCCTGCACTGAGGCCATGCACCACCTGTAAAGTAAAGAATGAATTTGCAGTTGCAGAAAGTTAAGTTATGCACACACCTGCCATTTATATCTTACTGTAGATAGATACAAAGGTGTGTGTGTCATTCTTTCATTCCCTGTTAGTGAGCTCTTCTGAATGTGTATTAAAAATCATGTATTTAACATCCAACATGGGACAGGCGGCTGTAAACCCACCTGATCTGCTGCCTGTATCCCCAGGAGCAGCTCCAGCTCTTCCGACGCTCATCATTCTCCTCTGGAGGAGCTGCAGATAGCGTCCAGGAGTTGCCCCATCCTGGCATGAACATATCATGTATCCTCATCATGCTCACAGCGCTCTTGGAGCTTTCACTTATTGCATCATCATCTGTGGTGAAGGCACTGTAGGAACTTTCACTTAGTGTCTCATCGTCTGTGGCTTCATAGGAGCTTTCACTAAACTCTTCATCATCATCATCATCATCATCATCATCATCATCATCATCATCATCATCATCATCATCATCATTATAATCTGTGGTGTCTTCTTTTTCAAGTTCTGAACCAGAAAGTTTCCATGAATCCTCCCAGCCTTCTGGCTCTTCCTGTTTTAAATAAACATATAAACATAAGTCCAATTGCAGCATTTTAGGAGCAGAAACCACAACAATAGAACAGAATTGTCCCCACCTCCTCCTCTAACTGCTGTAGTTTCTCTAATTTATCGCTGACAGGTTGTTGGTAGTCAAGCCAGCCACAGTCCCAGTTCTTTTTCTGCTGTCTGAAGGGAAAGTTCATGATCTTCCAGGTGCCGGCCCAGACAGGAAGACCGTACACCTCTATGTCAACTTTGTTATTCAGATGTTTTTCAAACAGCACATCCCATTGGAATGGTTTCACCTCAGGGAACTCAAACTGGGCCGGACTTTTTGCCTGTAAAAAAGGAAGATAAAATATGGCCTACAAAATTCTCTCTCTTGTAGTTTGACCATGTCTGCAGTGTATGTAAAAGCAGCTTATCAAACGGTCACCCAATGAAAACTGAGGACTTGTACTTATAGGAGCACTGTACCTGTTTCCAGGACTGACTCCACCTTTCAGCAGGCATCCATTCAGCATCTAATCCACACCTGTCTGCTTTGTACTTCCTGTTGTCATTTATCTCTATGGTGGTGAAGCCCTGGGTTTTGGGCTTGCTCTCTATGGCCTTTAGGAAAAGATACTTTGGAGGCTTCAGACTCATCCAGGACTCTCTCCAGCATAGCCGGAACACGTCCACTTCTACAGTGCGTTTCTGTCTCCGAAGTTTGGGTGAAGCTGATTTTTTGGGAGGAGGTGGTGGTGGAGGAGGCTCGGGTTTAGATTTGGGAGGAGGAGGGCCTATTTTGAATTTGATTTTGGGCTTTGTTTCCTTTTCATCTATGCGGCTGGTGACCCTCCTGAATTCAGATATATCACCTTTCATCTGGTCTCCATTGGAAAAATGGTATGTCCACTTTGAGAAAAGTCTGCAGAAAAACAAGAACACAGTGTACTTTTTACATTGTTGTTAACAAAATACAGAAATATATATATATATAGATATAGATAGATATATATTTTAGAATTTGATAAAGAATTTTATGACGATTCTGTGTGATGATGTGATCATATTGTTTTGAAAAGCATCATCCTTCATTCTCACACTTTGAGGGAACTTTTCTCTTTCCACTCAGCCTCCTGTTTGCACTGGTCTGCCTCGACCTGGGCTCTCTTCTCCCACCGGTCTCTCAGAGGCCCATTGCCGAACGTCCTCTTCTCGTCCTTTTTCGACAGCATCCTGTAGCCAAACTGATCGAGAAACAGTGAAATATACAAATACACCAAGGCACTACTGTGTCCTATCTCGTAATCACAAACACTGTGTGAAGCATTGCTCAGTGTGATTTTAGGTCATCTTTAATGCTGTTTGTAAAAAAACAATGTGAGGACTGAAGATCTAACACATAAAGAATAAGACACACTGTGATAGTGAGAGGACAGACAGAACAATATTACTCCAGCGTTGGTCCAGCTCTCAGTGAAGAAGACTGACTTGTCTAAGTGGGACACAAGAACGTCACTCTATAATTAAACCCAGCAGCAACATGACAACAGAAAAACACCACTGAGGTGAGAAAACACTCATTCTACCAGACACATAATAATAATGTGTATTTGGTGTCCGGTGTTTTTATTTAAAAAAAATGAATCAATCAAAGATGTTAAATATGATGAAACATACAGTGTAAATATGGTGTTTAAATGTTACTATATCATTATGATCAGAGGGATCTCAGACAAACATCACAGGCCTAAATCCATGTCTGCCTGGGTGATGGGCTCTGGGACTTAGCAGTGTCTGGGTTATTAAATGAGTCTGACTTAACCAAATAATGATGACTTAAAATTAGTAAATGAGCTCAGGCCTCCAGCTCACCCTCCATATAGAGGATGACATTAGAGTGTCTCAGGGGAAAATTGAGAATCAAATAGATGATCTCAGCAAAATAAACTGATTTATTAGTTTCTCTTCTATTGAGTTTATTATAACAATGTCAACAGAGTTGTTTCCCCTTTGCCTCTGATTCTAAGTAATACGGTTTATCAGCGATTTGTGTTTACAGCAGAGATTCAAAAAGTTTTTTTTTTCCCATGACATTTAACATTACTATTGGTGATGCTAACAAAGCTAGCAAGCTAGCTAAATGATGTTCATCAAGTCCTTCAGAATGCATTAAACAGGTTCACAGGGCTCACATGGAAACCATTCCCAGCACCTGCAGTGTTTTACTTTGGTTGTGGGTCAAGTACAAAATACTGAATCACCATGTGCACACTGCACAGTCACATGACATGGAGTGTGCTATTTAGCCTATAGCTTAGCATGAAGATGTATAGGCTAACCATGTCTTTCAACAATAGCAGCATTGTTTTCACATATTTCATTCAAACCAAACAAATATAATAATCATACAAATATAAAAATAAATACATATGTTTATGTTTTGAAATAAATTCAAAGAAATCATTAAACTGATCCTGACTTACCTGATGTCAGTCTGTCTTTCTGTTTAAATCCCTTCTTATAGCTATATAGGTGACTGCTGTGTGTGTGTCTTTAGGCCTGTCTCTCTCTAATCTTTACAGCTGCTGGAGTGACTGTGCGTCTTGCCGTATATCTGTCTCTCTGTGTCTCTATGTCTTCGCTCTGTTTCTGCAGTTAAAATTTACTTGCTTACACTCAGTCTGTCCTGTATATGTGCCGTGTGACGAGCCGGCTTCCCTCCTTTGCTATTTTTACATCATACGTTAACAGATCCAGAGCTGCAGCTCTAAATTTAGTGTTGGGTGAGGCAAACACAAGGAAAGGAGCTGGCAGCCTGCAAGTGCAGAGAGGTGAATTGAATGAAAACATTGAAATATGAATCTCAAGTCAGCAGGTGCAAGAGAGAAAACAGACTGGGCAAACAGATTGACAAATTATCAGTACCGTTAATATGTCCTGCATATTAAAAGACATAACACTGAAGGATCTCAGAGATGGCTCCACCTCCAAACCTGACTCTCACTGCCTGGCAATGGGCCAATCATCGCAAACATCTCTGAGTGTAGGATTACAACCATCAAGCGTTCCCATGGGAAAAGTTGGACTATTGTTTGACTGACTGTTGAAGAACATTGATTTTAAAAAAAAGTCAATCCTGCAGTGTGTCAGGTGTGGCCTTGCTCCTGACATCTCTGGGATATGCCATTTTCTCAATGAGTTCCAGCTGGTAATACTTGTAAACAACTATTTATATTTCAAAACTCAGTGACATGTTAATTAAGGCTCTGTGATTTACAAAGTGACTCAATAGAATGAACCCTTGTGACTGATGGTGAACTAATACACAAACAGAGATGAGTCTGTCTGACTGTGGGAACTTGTTTTTCCTTCAAATCTTTTACAGTTTAAGGTAACTTTCTAAACAGAGCTGCTTCTGCTGTCTCAGGTCATTTTTCCACCGCAAGGCCAGAGAGCAGCAGGATACCTATCCACCTGAAACATAAACCTCAGCTCAGCCTGCCTCTGGTGACAGAAAACTCCAGCAGGTCAAGTCATGCTGCAGACCAGGCAGGTCTCCACCAGGCTTCACTACTATTTTTATATCTTGCTCCGCTGCTATTAACCTTACATTATGAAACATGCAGTATCCCATTAGGCTCCACAGCCCCACTTTAGCTGGTTGTAACATGGTTTACAAATGTTTATTTTAGATGGGGTCAGCCTAATCATCTCTATGGTCTTTATTAATATGGTCATTTTAGTCATAGAAGGCCCGTGAGTCACATTCATTGCTCTGATGGTTTGGTATGCTCTGGTTTAGGCCACTAGGGGGTGGTGTTACACTAAAAGGTAAATATGGGTCATAAAAAGCTGGTTTTTGTGTGACCGATACATCCCAGATAAACTCAATTTATTGTTATAGAATATTAAGATTCAATTTTATGTACATAAGAATAGCTACAAAACAACACTGATGGTGCTAGTTTATGTGATTATTATTTTTTATGCTACCATATAACTATATCTATATTAGTGACTGCAGCATTTGTCCAACAGATCATCCTCTAATGTGTTTTTTCTTTTGAAAACGGACCTTCAGACAATAAAGCCACTGTGGCAATCATGTCATTTGTCCACAAGGTGTCCTCAGTGAGCTGACAATGTCATTGCCAAGCCAACTGCTGCTGTTAAAGCTGCCAGATGTTAATTTTATATGTGCAAGCTAATCACACCTATTAATTATGGCTAAACTGTTTCATTTCAGTGTTTAGTTTTGAATGTTTGCCCATAAAAATCCATTTTTGGCCTTTCATGGGACGGAATGTGGGCTCTTCTGCTCTAGACAAACTATTTTAGTTAAGACCTTCAAGAAATACACTTAAATTGTTAGTGTCTTGGAGTCATTGAAAGTTCAGAGGTGAAATACACAATACAAATAGTTATTTTTTGTTTAGTTCTTTAATCAAAATACAGCCATCACAGCCATTTTTCAGAAACACTCAAATGCCTTATACATATACTCGTCCTTCTATACTCTCTAAACAACCCTTTCATCATCTAAATTCTGAGCATAACTTGCAGTCTCCTTCTTTGTTCGTGTCTTTTTTTCCCCCCGTAGTACTAACAATTATTTGACCCTCATGAATACATTATTGATACCTGCTGGGATATACGAAAATCCAAATACTAAAACATACAGTTATTTATTGTGCTTTGTATCCATGTTTCAAGGTGTGTAGTGTTTAAATTCTAGAAATGTGTGGCTATAAGTTCACAGAGCGATCCATTCTATTTGGCTTTTGGGTTATTTAGTGTCTGGTACAGTGGAATAAGGAATTTCCATGATTCATCCCAACCTGTGAGTCTCTTGAAGTATGTCTGCTTTTTCAGAGTACTTGGCTGGACCAAGAACCTCCAAGATTCTGCCCATTCTTCAAAGAACATATCCTTGTCATTGTCTTCAGGCTTGAGCTTCTTCGCGGAACCAGGCCCTTTCTTGGGACGTGGTTGGGTTTTACCCAAAAGGTGACATCCTGCCCACTTCTTATCCATTTGTTTGTCCTTCTCACTGGTGGCAGGCAAAGGTTTTTTTGTTTTGGTCTTCTTAGCCACAATCACCATTGGGTCAGTGGGCCCCTTAGACTTACTTTTGCTGCTTGCCTGTGTAAAGGCCTGCTGCAGGAACTGATGAGAGCTCCCCCAAAGTCTGAGGATTGCAGGGTTACCGAAGCTGGTTATGGCATTTATTTGCCCTTTCTCTCCTTTTGACCACATGGGAAAATAGTAACAAGGATTAGGTTGGGTCTCCACCCAGGGTTGATCCATTTTGGGCATAGGGTTGGCAAGCCTGAAAGACCTTCCCCATCTGGATCCACACTCATTTGCAAGATGGTACTGAATAGTGTTCTTGACGCCCTGTCCAGTTACTCCTGAGGATCCATGATGACTTGATTGATGTTTGAGAAGTGACCCTGCACTCCATGAACTACTCCACTCTTTCTCTGGGTATCTTTCTCTGAACATGTGCTGGTCAAAAGACCGACTCATTTTAGCATTGGCTCTCTGAAAGGAAAACTTCTCTTTCATAGGTTGGAACTCCATTAATTCATTCACCCAGTTCTCTCTTGACATCTGTTCAGTCCATGGCTGTGTGTGGTAGACCGTCCACTTCCAGGATTCCCTCCACTGAGTTAGGGAGGGTTTGTCATGGTGGAACTGAGTTTCTGAGACCATCCAGGCTTCCCGCCAGTCAGTAGTGGCCCTATTATGCTTTCTTTGTACCCAGGAACATTCAAGGTCCTGAGAGGCCACACCTGTCTTTCCTTGGCTGATTTGGGTCTTTCCTACTCCAGGTTCTGATCTATGCTTCTTTCTTGAAAACCTCCATGACTCTCCCCAACTCTGCTCCCAGGCCGGTCCATTTATAGGAAGTTTCAAAGGTGCAAACTGGTTCTGGAGCCTTGCCCCATTTTCACGAGTTTGGACTATGATGGACCAGTCCTGCTGCCACTGGTCTGGCTCCTGATGCAAGGGCTTGCAGGTGAACTTCCATGAGTCTTTCCATTCTGAGGCATTGGGCTTAATGACTTCCCCCTTAGCTGACTCTCTGAAAGGCTTCAAAGGGTTAGGCCTCATTTGTCTTTTCTCCATCCTCATTCTATGTTTTATTATCCTCCAGGATTCTCTCCACTCTGAGAAAGGCATGTTTTTTTCCAGGTGTTTCAAAATAAACAGCTTAGACTGGGGGAATTCTCTCTTTGGTCTATGTATTATGTCATGTTTAAGCTGCTCATAGCGTGGGTCTGCTTTCTCTGATGTTGAATGTTGCATCTTGGGGATCTTCTCAACTACCTGAGCTTCTGAAGAAGACTCTATCTTTGGTGGTGGTGCCTTCAGGACTTTTTCTATTTCTGCACTTGGTTTGGAGTTGTTTTTGGTTATTTGCCATGACTTGTTCCACTCAGACAGCCCTTTAAATTCAGAGCAAAGCTGCATGTATTGATCTCTGTACTTTTGCTCATGAGATACAGGCATAATGTTTTGAGAGGACCGTTTCTGCTGGCTGCGATCACCATAGGTATTCATTTGATCCTTGATAGAGGGATCTGTATTCTTCTGGTTATTGAGGACCATAATGGAAGCTCTCCATGAACTGGCCCACTCTGGACTGAGAGATTTTTTGGGTTGAGGTACCTCAGATGTGTTGCCATGGTGATTGATGAGCCTCCAACTTTCTTCCCATTTGGAGCTGATGTCATTATCCATATTTTGGTTGTTAGTAACAGACTGGCTTATCAAACTGTCATTTGAATCCATAAAATGACCCTCCTGATTGGCAGGTTTGGGGGCCCTCCAGCCTTCGCTCCACTCTGATGAAGACCGGACTTCGTTGTGGTGCTGAGACTCCACCAGCGTGGTGAAGAACCCAGCCTTGAAGATATTTTCTCCAATTTCAGACTCCTCCTTAGTTTGTTTGTCAGATTTCTTCCAGGACACATGCCACTCATCGGTAGGAAGAAGTAAGTCTAGCTGCTGTGAGTCCACTTCTCTATAATCAGTCTTTCTCCAGAGATGAAGGTTGTGATAATCGGTCATGTTGGGCTCATTTGACCAAGGCTGACCTGGTTCTGAGCAAGGTTGTTGAGTGGCAAACATCCAGCACTGGCCCCAGTCTGTGGAGCCGTCAGCAGGTGGAGGCAAAGACTTGTTGTACTTCCATGACTTTCCCCATACCATTATTGAAGGTTGAGTTTGGGAGATGTACTTGAGTAACTGCAGCTTGGTGAGATTCCTGTCCTGAACTGGTTTTTCCTTGTCAGTGTGTGCTGGAGTGGGCAAGCCTCTACTCTGACCTACTGTTCTGCCATGTGGACCTGATCCTCCAACACGAGTAGGAGGAGGACGAGGAGGTGCAGGTTGCTTACTCTTCCAGGGGGTGTTGTCTGTTGGAGTCTCAGGGGGCTTTTTCTTTCTCTCCACCTTTTTGTATCCCCCCACACTGGCCTCCATGCGATTTTGCCAGTCCTTGTTAATGCTGTGGAAATAAATGTAAGAAAAATATGAGACAACCCATTTCTCACTTAAATGTAAACTGCATATTTATGATTCTATTGCAAGAGTTAGCAATTTTTTTGACCCATGGGCAGTCCTGCAGTAAGGTTCCGTAGGATTAGACCCCTAATCCTAATCAAAACTATAGCAGAACATGAGCTGACCCTGACACAGGAGAGAAGATGATATCTCATCTCCAGCCATGACAGCTGCCTCAGCACTGAGCAGAGGAGAAGAATTATGGCCCGGTTCCTCTGAATCACTGCCAAAGTCCTCTCTGAAGATATATTTATGTCCATGTCAAGGCAGCTCTACTCAAAGGAGGCAACAGATGCCACTGCACTCAAAAGTCCAGCATGCTGAGACCACAAACAATGAAATAAGGGTAAGAATTAAAACAGCTTTTCAGAACAAAACAAGGAGCTTCCTTAGATGCACCTGGACAATTGTTCAAATCGTAAGAGGATGCTGTAGTTGCGTTACAAAATGTGTCATCATCCAAATGACTAACATTTGGAGTGAGTGGACTGTGATATTGGAAATACATTCATACTCCTTTGCCTCTAGCTAAGGACCCGCATACTGGACTGTATAATCACAGGATCGGTTTAGGCATTCAGCATCTAATACTGGCCACACCCTAATGCATACAATATTACATAACAGCTGATCTACAGTAGCTATACCAGAGTTTGTCACTGTGATTTATTCATGTCCACAGATTAGGAGCTGTTGCAGCAGCACTATACGGG
The DNA here is from genome assembly GCA_036025115.1 of Ambassis agassizii. Classification (NCBI taxonomy): domain Eukaryota; kingdom Metazoa; phylum Chordata; class Actinopteri; family Ambassidae; genus Ambassis; species Ambassis agassizii. The sequence continues at coordinate 15,628 of JAVQJX010188156.1, forward strand.
ATTGCTGCATTGCTTATATTTAGACCTGAGTTGACACTTGCTGTAGAATGAGGTAATGTTACTGAGTGATGCACTGATATAAATAAGGTGATAGCACTTTATTAACACCACAGCATTTATGTGAAAGTAAGTCAGTCCTACTGCTAAGTCAATGGAAGCTGCCTCACCCACCCATCAATGGAATTTTTGATTGGGAGAGTTGTGGACAGGACCTGGATATCGTCAGTTTATTGCAGGGCTAACAAGCTGAGTAACCAGCAAGAATTCACATAGGCACTGTGAGGATGTACAAAACCCACACAGAAAGCCCCCAGAGACATCTTGCATTGAGGTGATGGTGCTAACTTCTGCACTACAATGTTAATCTGCATGGGGATCCATATAGCATTTTGGAGCTTTTACAGTATTCTGACTGAATAAAAACTGATCTCTGATTGGCTCTCAGGTCTTTTCTGTCCATATTTCCAACCTAGCCAGTAGTCAGTATGAATAAATGCTTTTTGGTGTGCTCCACCCTGAGTTAAATGCTCTATTCGTGTCAAATATTCATTACATGCACCACCAAATCCTTTCATCTAACTAAGCAACCTAAAGGTTGTGACCTGTGCTTCATTCTAACACATGTACCTTCTGTCTCTGAGCTCTGGTGTCAGCTGACCTTTTGGTGTGCTGATAGATCCTATTTCCTTTACAGGACACCTTCATTTACACCTTTTTGCATGTAAAGTTTCAATTTTATAGCAGAATTTAACATAAAATAATATGTTTCTATTCATAAATCATACATTTTTTAAAAACACTTTATGCAGGGGAAGCCAATAAAATGTGCCCTCTCTCTTTCTGTCAGTCATCATCCTATCCTTATCAGAGGTGCATCACAGATCACACCCTGTCAGAATTAGAGTTCTATTACAATGTTTGATCTATATTAATCCTTATAGCAAGGCCTTTGACGACAACCGTAAGGAAGTTGCAGCAGTAAGAAGTGTAAAGTGATTCATATGTACTATGTCAGTACAGAGAGGGAAAACTAACCTACTATTAACCTGCAAAGGTCAGGAAAGGAAAACACCTCCTGCCTCAGTACACATGATGGTGTGTGCACTACAGTGCTTAATTAACATGGATGTGATATGTTGGTTTGGTGTTGGCTGGTTGTAATACTGCCCTCTCTCCCTTCTGATGGATGAGAGGTGAACCTCTCATGAGTTCTGTCGTAAAGTGTCCTAATCAATATCTTTTTTTCCCCCCAGTAAGTAATGCTCATGTTTAACTTTAATGTGAATATTATTACCACCTAAGCACAATTGACCTATAGGGAAAAAGTAATTGAAACACAATCACTAATCATCCAACCATCCATTTTATGGAGCCAGATTGGATTGCAGCACCCCTGGAAGACTGCAGAGGCATTCAGGTTAGGTTAATAGCAATGTTGTTCAGTTGCTTTTGATGAAATTTCAAATTACGTTTAGAGATAGAGTTAGATGAGGTTTTAACAGTTTTTTTTAATTATTATTTTTATTTCTTGCATAGTTAGTTATTTTACCACTTCCCTGTCTGCTTGGATCTCACTTGAGGGAATGGCGCACAGTAGAATGCATCACATTACATCACATTTCACAGACTAACAAAAAAAAGTATTTTTAATTTACTGGCATTACTTACCAGAAGGTGGTAGTAATTCATCTAAATGTTGTTTTATAATTTGCCATTAAGAACAAAAGGTGAAGAAGAAGAACATGCTGCTACTATAAGTGCAGGAGGAGAGTTTGCATTGCTTTGAGACTGAATGCCATACAGATGTTTTGAGCAAAAGTAAATGTAAGTAAGGTCAAAGCTTGCATCTATAATCTCACTGTGATACACAGATCAGCATAGCCAGCTTTGTCACCAGACCAAGTAAGTTAATTGCTTTACATGCAGAGCAACTCAGCTACACTCTAAAGTCAAAAGCTTTATTGATGGAAGGGGTTAGTTGCTCTTACAGAAGGGGACACAGACAGATGCTTTAGTCCTTACGTGGGCAGCGCACTCTTCTCCAGCCTTTCCAGCTCGTGCTGCATCTTCTGTGTATACTCTCGCTCCCTGATCTCCCAGACATTCCTCATGATGGAGGCATCGCAGCCAACCACCTCTGGGTTCTTCTCAGAAGACATCTTGAAGTTGCTTTAAACTCCCTGCACACACACAGAGAAAAGAACCAATTATTACATCCACACGTCACCATGAGCCCTGCAAAGCTGGAGGTACTGTACCTTGGTGATAATCTGTGTCCCGTGTGGAGGCGTCGCTGACAGCTCTGCTTTTATATGTCACTGTAAGAGCCATTAACCTGATATTTTAGGGGCCGTCCTATCTAAAAATATAACACCCTCAAACACACACTAACACAGCAAGCTCTGCTGCCTACTGACTACATGCACACATGCCTGCCGCATAACTTGAAGTAGAAGTTTGAACTGTACACTGCAACTATAGTAAAAAGGTTTTATTTAATGTATAATCTAAACTTTTGCACAATTTAAATGTCTTTGTAACACAAACAGAACATATGTACAGTTTAGTGAAGCTATAGGAACATGCAATAGTAGTATTATGTTGGACTTTGCAGGGAATAAATATCAATTACAGCCAGCTACAAAAAAAACCTCATTGTCTTTTATTAAAGGATTGGTACCTAGAAGTGCCCTACTTCTGCAAATGCCTGGCCTATAAGCTCCATTCTGCCAGACATCAAGAATGCAAAATGTGATCAGGAAGTGCACTTTTCACGGACGCACTAATGTTATATAACTGAAACTGAAACTAAACACTAGATATTTTTTGGCTGTGCGGTCACTTGTTCACAGATGCCTTCAGTGTTTTATTACAGAACAGTAGGCATGCCTCCGTCATTGTCATGTGAGAATATGATCTCACATAAACTGAATGGATCACACGCATCCCTGTGTAACAGTCCTTGTCTAAAATGAATGCAGGGTGTCCTACAAAATAAAACAGATATGAAAAGACTATTAAAGGAAAAGTCACTTCCTTTAAGAAATCATATGAATCGTTCCTTCAGCTCATCATCTTTGGCTGCCTGTGCTGCTTCTGGTCTGTGTTATTTGAGGATTAAGTATAAGGAGGATATATCCAGCTTGCACCTTCAGCCATTAATGTGCAGTTGATCATGCAGATCAGCATGCTAGGAATATCAGCCTATACTAAAACATGCTGACATCACTTCAGATGGAAATAATAAGAGCACATTTTCATTCTAACATAAATGGTACTTTAGAGCAACATGGATTTTGTGTGTGTTGCACATTCTGTTTTTGTCTCTGAGACGCCAGAGTGCTCTGACCTCTGAAGCCCAAAGTGTGACATTTTGTTCTGTATGTTCGGTATGCAGGTCTGTCATGAGAACGTTATTTCAGGAATTTACTGTCTGAAAATAAAACTAGAATAGATAAAATAACTTGTTTAGTGTAGACTCTAGTAATATGTTCTATAGGTTACAAGTCAAATACAGCTAATATAATGTACAGTCAGTAGAATTTCAGGCATGCCAGAATTTTCAACCCCCCTTCTGTGCCTATACAATGTGGCAGAG
>JAVQJX010188164.1:0-10843 GCA_036025115.1 Ambassis agassizii
TAGAGGCGCCCTGTCAAGTTTTAAAAGAATAAGCTGCTGTTTTGGCTGTAGGTTCGGGTCCGGATGGGACGGCTTCTGGGTCCGGACCCGGACCGCGGTCCGCCAGTTGGTGACCTGTGGTATATACAGTAGTTGAGTGGTGAAATGTTACTGTAGAGCTCTACCAGGAGGAATGAGCAGCATGCATGTGTATACTGAGGTGACAGACGAGCCTGACTCATGCCTTACATACATGTATAGGATTAGTGAGACATTAATACCAGGTGTTAGTAGGTGGAATGTGACTCAGTCTGAGGGAGTCAGTGTTATGTAGACCAAAGGCGATGTCTTCCTCCATATGAAAACACATGTTTACAGAGGAAGGACAGTTAGAGCTACAGTAAATGGTGTGATTTAAAACATCATTTCTCGCTGCCCATCACTGTTCAGCTCCTCTTTTCTCACTACGCTTTTATGCCTTATACCTTTGCTGCACATATTTTCCTTCCAAAAAAATTCTGTTGTGTTGAAACAAGGGACTGGATGGTGTACACTGATGATTGTGATTATTTGTGCTAAAAACTAAAAAGGAACATTTTCATCCCTCCCCAAAATAAATAACGACACATGAGACTATAGCCTTCAGTGCTGATATATAATGTAAACATACAGTAAATTAGGAGTAACCACACAAATAACATTAGTGTCCTGAAAAACTTAGGACCGAATCAAATCAAATTAAATGGGACAAATGAAAAAAGGTGCAACGACTTGTCCAGCATGCTTCATGATTTGAATGCAACAAGAATGGCATACAGGACTCGTGCTACAGCGATGAGGAGTGAGACATTACCTAAGTTGTTGCTGAAGCTTCAATGAGCTGTGAACAATATAAACAACCAAGCCAGTGATGATGAGTTTTAAAAAAGTTCAACAGAGATGTTATGTTTTATTAGATACTCAACTTATTCAGTAAAGCCTGCTTACCTGTTACCTTCATGCAGAACAATTTGATCCTAATCCAACATGTAATTTGCTTAAAGTGTGTCCTTGGTTGGTAACAGTACAGTTTGTTCCATCAAAATCATCATTGTTCTGACTTTAAACTTACCTCTACATCAATATCGGGCTTTACAATGACCGGACACACGGGTGTAGGCCGGACAAGTCCCGGTGTGGACGTCCCTGCTGCTTCTGCTGATGTAAAACAGAAAAATAAGCTCTGAAAGGCAACACTGTCAGCATTTTGTTCAGCACACATACTGTGTTACAGAGGGTACAGACAGAATAACATTGATTATGTCGTTGTTATCTTCTGAGTAAGCCTGCTTTACAAACAGGATTTTAGTTGCATTGTGGGAAATGTAGGATACAGCATTTTTGGGACTTAATCCCTCCTTTGAATTAAAATCTGCTGTCCCAATTTTATCCATCTTTTTAAAACTCTGCCTTGAAGAGGTTTTACAAATTAGGCACAAACACACACATCACCAGGGATAAATTAATTTGTCAGAGGTCACTGTGTTCTCACATTTGAACACAAGAAACACATTTGACAATAGTGATGAAAAAACAAACCTTTTTCCATGTCCCCATTGTCCTCTGAATCAATATCATCCTTCACACTAAAGGAAAAGAAAGAAACTGTCAGGAGTACACATTTTAAAATGGTAACCTTTGGCGTTTGGACTTGAAGCCTAAGTGTTAAAGCGTGTAGTTCATGCTGCAGCCTGTAGGGGCTGACTCCAAAAGTTAGTCAATTCCCATAGACTCCCATGTTAAAATCACCAATTTTACATGTTTACAGCCTGATACAGAAATGATACTGGTCTCTGTTGATAAGTTTCAGCTGTACAGGGGTGAATTTCTTTTTATAACTCACTGGTCTAAATTATATTTGGACTTAAAATTACACATAAACATGGGCTTTGACTGGCAGACAGTTGCTGTATCACCGCATTCTGCAACTGCCTGCGCACCTCACTTCCACTGTGACGCCTCAAAAATGGTGACGGGAGCCTCAGAACAGCTCTTCAGAAACCTATCGGTGATGTCACGGAAGCTTTCTCCATTATTTTTTTACAGCCGGTGTGTGATTTCACACTTCTACACACACATTACTCAAAAAATATGCAACTGAAAGCTCACACAGAGTAGAGACTGACGCCAACATTGCTGTGATAATGATGCAATAACTGATGCCTATAAACACACTGTGTATAGAGGGGCTGTAAACATTGTTGATCTGACTAAACTGTGGAGATTTACTCCTGTTCCAGAAAGCTGACAGAACAAACCAAACTCAATTTGTGCCCATTTGGAGTCAGCTGAGATAAAATACACAATCTTCATGTAAAATGTTGGCTTGAGTGTGAAGGACACCAGCAGAAGACACCTGTTTATATATATACTGTATATATAATTAGACTGGCCATTAGGTTGCTAATGTGCTGATCTTGTCGTAAACTGAGCTGAATACAATTGTGTTTCTGAACTGCTGAGGAGAACATTTTAAAGCCAAGAGCATCAGAGATGACCTGCCTCATTGTTAGACTGTCAAATAGATAACAAGATTTTGTTGACTAAATGTGTAGTGTATATAAACCATTAGATGTTCAATATAAAAGTCACCGTGTCAGTCGCAACTGAAAAGAAACTGAACCAAACCAAACAAATGTCATCTGCCTATCCTCCTCTGACACTATAGTGACAGGTGCAATATGACGAAGAGGCCAGTGAAGGTTGCCAAATAAAATAAAGGTCAAGATTTGTAATAAGCATGTGACAAGAGCTACTTGTTTATACTTGCAGTTGTATATGAGATTAAACATGGCTATGGTTTGGACAGATAAGGCCTGGTGACATGAAACAGTTATTTGGTGATCTTTGCACACTAATTTAACAATAATTTCAAGATAATAATGTCTGATCCACTGGTCTCTGAAGAGAAGTAAGCATAAAGTTTATCATTGTGTATTTAAAGCTCACACTTGACTTACATGTCTGACCCAAACCCTGACATTGACCTGACCTTGTAGACTTGGGTCATAATATGGATGACATTTCTGTGACTTCACCCACTCAGTCTGCCAAAACCTGGATATTCCTAAAACGGGCAAAGCGATGGGAGCCAAGCTGGCAGCCATGTTAGCAGAAAGCTAATCTGAGACCTGTCCATACTCTTAATTATACCACTTTTATATCATTTATTAGTTAAATAAATTCCATATTTTATTTCTGTTTTGGGAATCACCCCATATAGGCTGCACATGGAACTGCAGCTTAAAAACGTAGTTGATAGATTTTTTTTTTTTTATCCTCAAAAGTTTGTGCTTGATGTATAAAAGCAAAAAAAAAAAAAGTTGGTTTGGATGCGGTTAAGCAAGTGCTTCTTATCCGGCTCTGTTTGGTCCAAAAATGACTGCAAGTTGAAAAGAGAATGAGCAGCAGGCTTACTTCAAAGCAGAAACCGAACTATGTGCAATTAATATTAAGACACATTATATAATCCTTTCGAGTGTCTAGACTTGTTTAACCTTTCCTCCCGCTGGCTGCCTTGTTAATATGTTAAAAAAAATCCAATTATCAGTTAACTTCAAAGCCGCTTCTAATCAATCTGTAATGGCTGCTGCAGTGGGGTTGCTGATACACTCTGTGCTCCCAAAACTTGTCAGTGACTCATCCAGCCATAACAACCCATCTGGCCACAAACAGCTGCAGCGGCAAACATGACAACTACGCACCACTTCATAACCTGTTTGCTCCTTTTATCAGCTACTATCTCTAGTTTCTGCACATTGTGAGTTTTATCACACACATTTCATCATGTTGATGTTGCACTAAATCAGGGAGTTAGTTGAATTTAATGGAGTACTGATGATGGGAGCAAAAGAGGAGCCAGCCTCTAATTATACAAGTGAGATGAGCCAATCTGTTCCCTTTGAAACTGTGCTACTTCACGATGACTCTGATAGAAAAGGTCAGAGGTAAATTTTAGTGCAGGGAAACGCCCGGGCTGAAAATGACACCTGCCCTTTGCTGCCTATTTGGATCGCCCGCCCCCCCTCCCCCCCCCCCCCACACACTCAGTGACCACTTTGTAAAGTGCAAAATGAACTTAAAGATGCACACTGAATGAAGCTGAATGCTAATTTCAGACACAGGACCTTACAGGATTTATGAGTCCTTTTCAAAAGGATGGAGATCTTTTTAAGGCCTTCAAACTGGTTGAAATTTGACCAACATCTGATCAATCTGTAGGCTATCTGAACTCTTGGACAGGGGAAATATACCTGTAAGCCTTTGGAGGTTTCAGGATACTTCTTATCTGACGTGTGTCGATGTCTGTCTGAGCTGCATCATCCTCATAGGACAGGAGCAGAGTCACCACATAGTTCATTGAGGAGTTATTAGCCCAGAAATCACCATCAGAGGTTTCATAGCGAATAACAAACTCAATGCGAGAGCCATGTGTGATGTAAGGTGGTGCAAAAGACAGCTTGAAGGAGAACTGATCAGTGTCCCCGTCATTAGATCCCTGCACATACTCTGCTGGGTAATCAAAGTAAGAAGCCCAGTGATCCATGGTTGATCTGAGATAAACTGCTTTATGGAAGGAGATGTTGAGGACTCGTATTAACCCACTGAAGGAAAGTGGTTCATCCTCCACTGGAGACACCTGCTCCACCTCCACTTTATTAGCGCGCACAGCCTGCAGCAGGGCACTGCTTGTGGGTACATTAAACTCCGGCTGCACCTTATAGGTTGGCTCTTGTTCTGGTTTTCTATACTTTAACTCCTCTTCCTCCCACTTTGCCTTGTCTTCTTCCTCATCCGAATCAAAGGCAACGAATTCCTTCACATCCACCAGATCTCCACCTGTTGTGTCGGCGAATGACACTCTCTTTCCGGCAGACAGCGCCAAGTGGATCCGCATGTATTCCGCAGTCTCGTCGAAGATTGACGCGCCACGCTTTCTCGGTATCGGAGAGCATCTTGGGATGAGGTGGACGTCCTCGGTGTCATCATCTTCATCATCATCATCATCATCATTATTATCCTCGGCGGCCATGGCTGACGTACCCTCTGCTCCCTCGGCTGATCTACCTGTTCTAATTGTTTTAAAAAGCCCCTCTTGGCTTGGTATACTTAAAAAAGACATGTTTGTCTTCGAAAGAGTAGACTACATATGGAGTCTCCAAAAAAAAAAAAAAAAAAAACACACACACATACACTACCAAACACTCATGCTTTGCGCAGCAGCGGCTACTTTGGATCCAGCGCTGTCCCTGCGTTACGCACAGAGCTTCCTCAGTCAGTCAACGTGTGGCGTTAAATGTCACCCGTGGAAAACGTGTCGTTACTGCCAGCCCTTATGATAGTGTATCCACTGGTTTACATGACTTTGTGCATCGCAGTTTGGCTGTTGTCTGAGAGGCAACAGTCACTAATTTTAGCACTGACCTACCGGGTTTTCCATGCCCTAATTTTGTTTTTAAATTGGTATAATCCTGCGACTCCCCCCTTGTTCTGTTTGGTTCGGACTGGCTGACCGCCCACTACCAGAAATAGAATAGGGTATGATATTAAATCGACCTGAATGAGTAAGATCCACAAATTTCCAATAGATGTATGGACTCCCTAAATCTATTGATACCTCTGCTGACATCATAGGAAGTTATTTTGTAGTAAACAATAATATAATGTAAAAATGTAGCCTATTCACGGGTTTGTGCATGGTATTCAGATATATGATATTCAGATGATTGCCAGTATTATGATTCTGTACGTGAAGCAGATGAGTGAGAGAAAAAAGAAGGCGTAAATTTGAGGCCACTTAACACATTTTCTTTCTGAGAGTAGGCCCTAATCCCATATTCAAATAAATTAAGTCACAAACAAAGTCATTGTTTACGTTTTACTTACTTTTACCGGTCTTAATCGTAATTTGGTTGTATTTTAATATGACCTGTTAGGGGCCATTTATATATTTTAATGCTGCCGTATTTACTGATGCTTATTTCCTCACGACACTGACTGCGCGCTGCTGCTGCGCAGTAAACCCGCTGCCACCGATCATAGATCACCGTGTAAACACACCCTTGTCGCTGATTGGTTGAGCCGTTTTAGCGCGGCGTGCCGTAGCCAATCAGGAGATTGTTTTTCTGTAACGTCGTTGAACAGCTAGTAAGCTAGCGGATAAAGCAAATACAAAACTAATAATAAAGAACGCAGATTGAACCATACAGTTATAGCTGAGGAAGGTTGAAATATTTGAAACCGGACGTTACTGTTGGATTTTAAATCGAGAAAATGTGTTGCGGCCGTCACTGCGAGGACACCAGAGTTGGGTAACGCACATTAGCAATAGCTTGCTAATTTTCAACGTTCCCCGCAAGGCCGCGGAGAAATACGAGTGCTGCTTCCTGTTGTAGCTTCACTAAGAATGTAGGTTGCACTACGATCCTGGCTTCAAAATTTCTACGGATATACAAGCAGCTTGTTCGGTGGAGTAAGTGATTGTATTTAAGTTTATTTTGTAACAGCTGCTGGCTATCTAGCTATCTGTTAGCTGTTTAGCTAGCTAGTATGAGTGAAGTGACGGACTGCAAACAGTCCGCAGACTCTGCATTGAGGAAACGATGTCCATCACCCGAGCAGGATGAAGGCAGCGCAGTTCCCTGCAAGTCCTTAAAAGTAAGTGAGGAGTCTAATGAAACTGACGTTACTCCGGAAAGTTGCAAAAACAGCGAAGCTGAGAGTAAAGAAGCAGCTGGAAATGAGGGCCAGTCAAAAAATAGTGTTGATGAACCAGCTGCCGTGCAAACAGGTCAGGGTTCAGACATCAGTGCACAGCCTGTTAACAGTTCTAACGCTCATGGTCACGATGCCAGCAACACAGACAACCCGAAGTCTTTGGATGCAAAGCAATCTGCGGATGCAGAGAAGACTGCAGGGAAAGAGGAGCACTCTTCAACTCCTCTGGACCAGTCCGACTCAGCAGCCATAGCAGCTGCTGAAGCACTTGCAAGTCTCACAGGAGGAGACGGAGAAGATAGTCAAGAGACTCCTTGCTCATCTGAAAAGGCCAAACAGGTGAAACAGGGGAACAAATATAAACAGCGTGGGTTGCACCAGTCCTCAAAGGCAGGCTCCAAAACCCAGGCAGTAGCTGCAGACAGCTCCACATCTGTTCACAGTACAGAGAGAGAAGATGCAGAAGATATGCCAGAAGCAGATGAAGGTGATGAATCTGTGTCTGGATCTTCCACCACACCGAGCTCCTCTTTTCCCTCTGACAATGAGGACAATGATGATGGGGAGTGTGCCATTGTGTCAGTTAAGATGGCCCCAGAAATGAGGCAATCAGTGGCTCTCCTGGCACAAGTACAGATGAGACTAGAGGCTCTAGAAAAGAAAAGTGCACGGCTTCACCAACGGCTGGAGCTGAAGATTAGTCGGCAGCGGCGCCCACATCTGGAGCAGAGAAGCTCTATCACAAAAAACATCCCTGGCTTCTGGGTAACAGCTGTATCCTTAAAAATGAAAAAAATATCACAGTAGCCAATCTGTTCCTGTTTTGTGTTTGAGTATTTTCAATTTGAAAACGTGTCAGTGTTGTTCCTTAACTTTATGTACCAGCTGTTAAACCATCCTCATCTCTCAGCTCATATTGATGAGACTGATGAAGATGCTCTTAGTTACATGACTGATCTTGAGGTAGGGCTTGTTTGGACTTACAAATTTGGAATTCATGTTTGATGAGCAGAATGATATATTCCTCCTTTCTTTTTCAGATCGAGTCTTTCAAGAATAACAAACTGGGCCACAGGATTCGCTTCCACTTCAGGCGAAACCCATACTTCCAGAATAATATTATCATGAAGGAGCTGCACCTCGGTGTGGCAGGTAATCATATATTATTGTGTCACATATGCAGTGGCGTAGCTGTGAGACTCAGACCTTGTGGAACAATTAACAAAAAGAATACCAAAAAATAAAAATGCGTTGTCCAGAAAAGCCATCACATTTCTACTAACTTGCTAACACCACATCCACAGTGACGTGGAGCTGCACAGTGTTTGTAATATTGGAATATTTTAACTCCTGGTTCTGGTTGCTTGTGTTTTCAGGATCTCCTATGTCATTCTCCAACCCCATCCTGTGGCATCGAGGACACAACTTGACGGCCCACAGTGAACCCAGGAAGTCATCTCGTGGGGTCTATGAGACCTTCTTCAGCTGGTTCAGTGACCATAGCAACCCAGGACAAGATGACGTAGCACAGGTAACAAGGACTGAACCCTCGTACTCACTTTCTTGACATCCTGGATTAGAGGCTATTTTGACGTATCTCCTTACACACTGCTGTTTGCATTTGTGCCTCACTCAAACACGCGTGGCGCCATTTTTTACTAACTCTTCTCTGCACGTTTATCAGAAACCTACTGATGTCTGAACTTGGCCTTTGCTTGTAATTGTTTGTGTGTGTTTCTATTATTGTGTCTGCTGTTCAGACTTGTTTCACATTGAAAGGGAATGGTAGCTGTTTCTACGTTTGACTCATTATGATTTCCGCTCCAGCTTTTCCATTAAAGTGACCAGGGGGCTTATTCATACGTGGGACTGGAACGTTTAAGTGCTGTGAGATTAATGGAGAGGATTGCATGTCTGAAAGACTCTAGTGTAACATTTTATCACACCAGGCTACCATTAATTGCCATAATTATGTGCCAGATGTTTGCTGGAAAAGAGATTTAAGTTGTAATACTTTAATTTCCTCAGTGAAATGTTGCAGATCCACAAGTAATTGCACACACACATTTTTGTTTCCATCTGTTTTTATTGGTATTTTTACACTGTAATCTTGGGGGAACGTTTATAAGGTGCAACATAGCAGTCAAACCTGCTTGTAATAGAGAAGACATTTGTCCATACGTTTTAAATGAAATACATTAAATTTATCTTTGTACATTTGTGTTTTAGATTCTTAAGGATGACCTGTTCAGAGACCCACTCAGATACTACCTCACTCCTCTGTGGGAACCACGGGAGAATGGCAGGTAAAACAAACAGATCCTTGTTTAGTCAGTGTATTCAAGCTGCTGACGCATACAGTATGCAGCCAGTGGACAAACCAGTCATTAAGCCGTATTTTCTACAAATATTTTCAGCCGCACCACCTTTAAATTATAGATTGACATTTAACTGTTTCCTGATTTTTTTATTTATTTTTCCTTTTGCTGATCAGACCAGGTGGGCTGCACACCTGAAACACTTTTTACTGTTATCAGAAAGATTTGTGTGTGTAATTTATTCTCTTTTCCAGTAGTGGCACTGGAGCCAGAGCAGCTGACAACGGCAATGGAGATGAGTGTGTTGTGATATCTGACTCTGATGACGATCCTGGTGAGGAAACCACTGGTGATGCTGAACATGGCCAAAGTAGAGGGGACGACGAAGAGGAGGAGGATGAAGAAGAGGAGGAAGAGGAAGAAGAAGAGGACAAAGGACCAAGTGCAGGTCAATGCAAATGCAGAATGAAAAACAACTAGACATTATTTTAGTTTCAGCGGTTAGCTTTCATGTTATTAACGCTGTTGTTTTTTTCATTGTTTATGTTGGAAATGAGAGGTTGAGGTTGTGTTGTAGCTGCATTATAAATGTCTGAGTAATGCGGGCTAAACTGAATAGACAGGAAATACTGTCATCCTCAGATGAGAGCCCAGAGGAGGAGGATGATGGTGGAGAAATTGTGATTGACGGTAAGACATCACTCTTAACAGCAAGTGTTATGAATTCAGTTATTACAAGTTAGTCGGTGAGAGCTTGAGGCAGCTCATCTTGTATGTTTTAAAGGTAATAAATGTAAAAATGATGCTGACACCTGTGCTCTTGTATTGATTGTGGAGTGTGGAGGAGGAGCCTCCTGTCTGGATGCATATCTTAATGTTGCTTCTTTTTAGAATTGCACAAAAGAAGTTGTTGGGTTAAATAATAATTAATTTCCCGTTATGTATAAATAAATGGTTCTTTCACATTATTATATAATATGGAAAACTTTACATTTCTTTTTATTTAATTGGCGAGTGTTTTGATCGTAGCTATGTCTCAAAATGCTAACTGTGTGTTTTTGTCCTGTAGGCTCTGATGACAGCGACCAAGAGGAGGAGCAGCAGCAGCAGCAACAGCAGGAGGAGGAAGATGAGGAGGAAGAACAGGAAGACGAGGAAGAAGCAGAGGGCTAGGAAGAGGATAATATGTTGAAATGAGTCACCATCAGGACCAGATTAGAAAGATGAAGAGGATGTGTTGCTGATGAAGACTAACAGAGTAAATATGAAATCCTTCTTCCTGATGTTAGTCGTTTTTTATGCACAGAATATCAGATTTCGTTTGTATATATACCTAAACTACACAGACGCTTTTTAAAATCAGGGTTTACTGTAATAACAAAGCCAAGGCAGCATGTTTCCTCTCTATTTTATACAGTCAGTTCTGTGTATTCTGATTCACTTTTTTGCAGTTTTTTTTTCTAATCAGGTTTGTGGGCATAGTTAGCCTGTCAGTTCATATGACTTGTGTTCTTCTATGAGGAACGCTCTGCGACGGCCTGCACACACGCAGGTGAGACTTTGATTGCCACTACACAGCGGCGTTAAACTTTGCATTGCTAATTTTTCAACAAGACTGAACCATTTAGAGGCTTTATCAGAGAGGGTGTTTTGGCTGTTTTTAGAACTGTGACAAAGCAAATATGTCGCAAGCTAAATTTGATATTATGACAGTACAATTCAGATGCACTCAGTACTGAACCAAAATTTGTTCTCAGGGATGATCATGGTGGTTGTTGCATTGAAAGAAC